>JAFVLL020017838.1:0-10565 GCA_021397915.2 Tor tambroides | reverse complement strand
CTAGACATATTTCTCCTATTTCTCTTGGGCATCTCTGCAGGTCCAAGCAACAAGCTCCTGTCCTGCTTTTTCCAAAATACATCTCTTCATGTAAAAACAGAGGAAGTAGTCAAAAATATTTTACAGAAAATCAAGGCGAACCCTTTATTTGAGATTTCAGTTAATCTCTCTCGCTGTTTGGAGGAGCTTGACGTAGCTCTACCTGTGGTTCACTATAAAGGTCGGGTTGAATTTCAAATAGATGAGGATGTGCACCTCACTCCTTCAGAGTGGTCACATATAGCAACTACTCTGCTGACCTCTGAGGATTCATCACTTACATTTGACGTCAGGAAATACGCTAATGCAGATGAAGCCATTATGAGACTGCTGCCCGTCATCAAGATCTCCAGAGTCCTCAGGTGAGCACAGCGAGAAGATATATATATATATATATATACAAGATGCTTCAAGAGACCTACCTGCAAAGCTACAGTACCTGAAAAACTGTGCAAGTGCAAGCGCACCTTGGGCAAAAGCTGCATTAAACGCAAAGGTACACAAGTGCCTAAAACTTTTATCAGTACTGTAACTTTGCAAGTAGGTTTCTTAAAGCATCTTGAAGATGTTGCCACAGTTCTTCTGGATTTAGTCTGTCTCAGTTTGTTCTGTTTCTTCATGTCATTCCAGACGAACTGGATGATGATCAGATCAGATCTCTGTGTGGAGCACTGGCTGTTGTTAGACTCCTTGTGCAAACAAAAATCTCGCTGGATTATTACAATTCATAGCAAAATGATTTCCTACTGACACACTAAAGCAAAAGATAGAAATAATTTACTTAAAACCATTTTTAGCTGGTGAAAATACTAGTGTTATAATAATTTTGCACAGTACTGTGTATATATACATAGAGAGAGAGAGATAGAGAGAGAAAGAGAGAGAGAGAGTATATAGAATACAAAATTTTTGTGGACACTGATTACCTTGAAAAATTTAAGTAAAGCAACTAATTTTTTTTAAGTTAATGATAATTATAAATAACAATTAAGTGAAACTGAAAAGCTTAAATTTGTTTTACTTAATGTTTAAGTGCACTGTACTTAAAATGATTGTTTACCATATGTAATGGTTTTTAATTTCTCAATTATTTTGATGCAGTGGTACTTTATTAAATACAAATGCTAACTAAAAAAAAAAACATTTATGCATAAAAACACACACAACATTGGCTATACAATTGAGGATTTTTTATTCAGCCTTTTTATTCAACCTTGTAACTGTGTATTTCTGAATGTCAAACACACTGGAAGAACATCTCATCACAGCTGCAGTGCTTGCAGGACTCACAGTGGTTTCGTTGTCCGTGATGACAAAATCAGCAGGAGAGGTGTTTGTGTCAGTTATGTCTGGCTCTCCTAATTCCTCCAGGAATAAGCACAGAGGGTAAAACTGTAACTTTAACTTAAGAGACTAAAAGTAGACATTTATATTTACTGCCAATAGCAGTTCTATTAATGCACTCAATACTTACATTTCATGTCTTGAAGAACAGTCCTCCTCACACACATACACTGGGAGAGCACGAAGGACTTGTTTCATGTTGACATCATGTAAACAAAAATGAACATGTTAAACAAGCAGGCCAACTTTATTTTATATACAATGAAGACAGCTCAGCCTGCAATTAAAGAAAGTTTGTAAATGTTTACTACAAGTTTGTAGATTGCTTTTGTAAATTTATTATCAAGTATAAATTCATGTCTGTATATTAGCCTTAACCTAATTTTGGATTAATACTGTTAGCAGCTAGTTGTTTAAAAAACAGACCAAATAAAATCACATTTACCAGGGCTGCATTTCCCAAAAAGCATCGTATGTCTAAGCAGATCATAGAAACATTTGCCACCAATGGTCTCAACAATCGACTTAGCTCATGATGCTTTTGGAAAAAGCAGCCCTAAACATCGCCGTTAACAGCAGTGACATTCAAAACGTTAGACAGCGTTTACTGAAAAAATGCCGGCTAACGTTAACATTAGTGCTCTACTTTCACGTTAACATTATACTATAAGCAGTGACGCTAAAATAGCATTCAAAATGCGCATTCAGAAGCACTGGGGTAGTGCTGCGCTTTACAGCACTGTGTAAAAACAGCGTTTCCTAAGGATGAAAACATTCCTTTATCATGATATTCTTACAACATTCAAAAGCAAATAAGAAATGTTCACAGATGTTTTGATTTAAGTTGTTCCATTAAGTTGGCTCCGATTCGCTTGCAAGTTATTCAAGTATCCGCCATGTTGAATGGATTCTTTACGTCACTCAGTAAACTTAAAAATAATAATATAAGTTGAAGGGTTTACTCAAAAATGTTGAGCCACACAAAAATGAAACTAGATTCCTTGTTTAATGTAATTGTTATAAGGTGCTTCAACGATTTAACAGACTTTATTTGCAGTGTTCTTAATCTTTATAAGTTAGTGTTCGAGTTTATAGTGTGTATACACTGTATTTTCTATCCCCTTACCCTAAAACTACCCCTCACAGGAAACTTTCTGCATTTTTAGATTTTCAAAACAGTTTATTCTGTATGATTTCTGTATGAAAATGTGACATCTGGTCCATATATATATATTTATAGTAAATACTACAGTGTTTTTGAACCATACTATAGTAAAGTGTATTATACTGTGTATATTATAGTATTTACAACACTTTGTTAATGAATGCTACAGCATACTGTAGTATTAACTATAGTGAACTGATAAACTGTAATAAATACTGTAGTGTATTGTAGTATAATATACCCTATAGTTGTAGAAAACTTAGTACAGTATTGGGTAAAGTAATTTGTTTATATTACTATAGTTGTTATATTACCACAGCAACTATAGAATTACCACAACAAATTAATTCAAGTACTTTACTATAGTATGGTTCAAAAACACTATAGTATATAGATAGATAGAGAGAGAGAGAGAGATAGATAGATAGATATCTCAGGGGCAAGGGAGGCAGTGTCTCATCAAAATTTTGGTTGAGAAAAAAATTTGTAGTACAAAAATAAAACAATGCCGATATTACAAAATATAACATTAAAAGTGTATATCATGATTGTGCGCCGTTGGTGTCGTCTTTATGCGGGCACTTTGGATGACTGTCAGCGGCATTGCGAGAAGCGAGCAGAGAAAAGATACTCCTCTCAGAAAATGTACAAATAAAGATAATTTTAGACGTTTAAACACTCTTTTCAAGCATTGGGATCACTAGATGAGGGCTTAATGGGCTAAAAACCTCAAATTTGTCCAAAATCGAAATTTCAATTTTTTTGCCTGTAGCTTGAAATTAGCCCGTGCTGATTCCAACTCGTTTTGCCAGCACGGGTCACATATATTGTTTAAATTGTTACTGGCTTGAATTATTATTTTGGAATAAATATAAAATGCTTAAAAACACTAACTTGATGAGATTCATACTAGGCTTTAATAATTAGAATATTCATTACATTATTAATGTAAACATACAGAATAGAATTTTTTTTTCTTCCGATAGTGTAAGTAATGTTTATTAACAAAAACAAACAAACAGACAAACAAAAAAACTAAGGAGTCTTTGCCTCCTTATTTCAGAACACCCACCACACACCACTGATATAATTGATATAACTGATACCACCACTGGTACAACAGTAAGACATCAGTCATATTTAGATTAGTATTTCATGTCAGTTAACCTATAAACGATTTTTCTATCTACCTAAGACTGGATGGGGTCACAGATCTGAGCTGGGCACTGATCGCCTCAACTCTGAAATCACCAGCCAATCGTATCAGAGAGATTGACATCGAGAAAAACGCCCTCGGTTATATAAACTTGAACCTATTATCCGTTGGTATGAGAAGCCCTAATTGCAAAGTGGAGATACTCAGGTGAGTCCATACAATATCATACAATATCACTTACTTCTCATAGGAAATATGGAGTTTGTCATTAGAATTAACCACAAAAATGTCTGTGCAAAACAAAGGTAAGTTGCAAAAAGTGTAATGATTTGATTGTCTGTCCATTGCTCACTATTGCATCCTTTGCAACAATTGTGAAAATGAGTTATGAATTGTAGTCAGAATGCATTTTGTAACACAACACAGTGTATTTTTGTGCCTAAGGGAGCATCCCATAAAAGAAGCCTATAAGTGTCTAATTTGAAATGCTGTACATCGTGTAGTGAAGTGTGCAGATTTGACCCAAAATTGTAACTGAGTTTGGTGTTAGTTGCTAAGCTTAACAATATGATAGCATAAATGTTCACTCAAATATTGGGTAATTGCACATTTTAATTGGAATAAACTATTTTTAACAGTAGTGAAGAAATATAATAAACATTTCTGTGTCTTGGATAATATTTTTCACAGTCTTGGATAATTTGTTTTGACTGAGCAGTGCCTTCTCTGTAAGGGATTCATCCGTTGATACCTACTTTTTGTAGCAGCATTAAAATAACATCTATAGGGTTTTTATCACTTACTGCAAACCAGATCTTCACACCAAGGCAGTCACTTAAAATAGAGTACCTGTTTCATCTTTCTTTACAATATTCTCTTTAGGACACCATATTCTAGTTATCCTAAAGATGCTGATCCTCTGCTCTCTGGGATTTTATTGAACCCGACACATTTGAGAGAGCTGAAGCTGCTGAATTCATTTGGCCTGAGTGACAGGACAGTGGAGAGCATCTCTCAAATCTTAATGAACCCGGATTGTCATCTCGAGAAACTCACGTTAGTAAAAAGATGTGTATGTTTTGTACTTGCAATTTCTGAACCACTGCAACTGGTTATAATTGTAACTTTATCATTATTAGTGGTCATTATTTATCAAAACAAACCACTTAATCTAAGTATTAAACTTCTGCTCCATTTGTGCTATAAACACTATTAAAACAGACTTCACATGGTGTATGATGGTATTAACATATTTTCATTCATTAATATTGTGTTTTGTGCTCCCCAGTTTACAAGGAATAGAAACCTTAGAGAGTTGTAAGATCTTGGCCGCAGCTCTCTGTAGCAGTCCTTGTCATCTGCAAGAGTTGGACTTGAGCAGATGCTGTCGGAGTTCTGAAGATCAGGCTTTACAGCTTCTGTCAGAGGCATTCAGACACCCAAACTTCAAAGTAACAGTTCTGAGGTAAATAATTGTAAACTCTATTTTTTGATAGTTGGAATCAGGAAAATCCACTATTTGCGTGTTTACAGCTGTCCCTGCATAATAAACTGGGATAATATCCAAGTATTTAGCTTTAATAGTCATAAAATACAAACAATACTTACATTTTGAGATCTCAGATGACATGTTGTTTTTTTTTCAAACTCCACCTTTAAGATGCTACTGTCATTTAAAAATGTACTGTAAATATTTAGTTACCTTATTCAAATTAACAAATGAACTCAAGAATGGCAATCTAAAAATCTACAAAGAATTTTTTAAAACTCTCCTAACTTTCTTTGCAGGTTGGACTTCTGTTATATAAACCCGGAAACATTATCAGCATTATTCTCTGCTTTTCAAGAGAACTCTTCACACCTGAGAGAGCTTGAACTCAATTTCTTTAGACCACTGACTCTTGAACTTCAGCAACTTTTCTCTCTGCTGGCAGATCCTCACTTCAAACTAGAGACACTGCGGATAGTTCACCAACGGTATGATAAGTAATCCAGAACAAAACCTTACAACAAACCCAGCCTAAATCCCTTAACTTCTTTCTCCTGGTGTGTGCCCAAGCATCAGACTTTTTCAGACTTTTCACCAACTTATTTTCATTAATACTATTTGAGAATATTACTCTATATTACCAAAAATAAATAAATAAATAATTCTATTAGTAAAACAATACTGACCAATATTTAAATCTCTTAATAGAAAAAATGAGTCACTGCATGATCTAAATCCATAGGATCATTTGCATCACCATTTTATATTATTTTGCCCTGCCCCTGGGGGGGGCCTCGCCCTCACCCTCGGTAGAAATCAGGTTCTGCGTTCTTCCCGATAGAAATTGCGCTCCGTGTTCCCTTCGGTAGAAATTGGGTTCTGTGTTCCTCCCGGTAAAAATTGCTCTCCACGTTCCCTTCGGTAGAAATCGGGTTCTGCGTTCCACCCGGTAGAAATCGCATTCCGCGTTCCTCTCAGTAGAAATTGTGCTCCGCATTCCCCTCAGTAGAAAACGCATTCTGCGTTGCTACCGGTAGAAATCGTGCTCCGCGTTTCCTTCGGTAGAAATCGCATTCTGCGTTCCTACCGGAAGAAATTTCTCTCTGTGTTCCCCTTTGTAGAAATCGGGTTCTGCGTTCCTCCCGGTAGAAAACGCACTCCACGTTCCCCTTGGTAGAAATCAGGTTCTGCGTTCCTCCCGGTAGAATTTTCCCTCCATGTTCCCCTCGGTAGAAATCGGGTTCTGCGTATAACCGTTTCCAATTTAACTAAACCCAAAACTTGTTATACAACTTATTTATAAAAGGAAACCTACTGCAATAACATAATCCGTTTAATAAAGCATACACATAAATCAGAGACTCTCATTGAATGCAAAATATTGGTAATTTATATTTAGTAAAAATAAACATTCGAGTAAGCCTAGCAACAATTATTTCATTTTGACATTTGATCCAAATTATTCACACCACCTCAAAACCCACAAAAATAACAAAATGTAAATAGAGTTCAAGACAGATCAATATCCATGAATGCTTGATTAAGTGTTATGGAATGAATAAAGTCTTATCTGGTTTTCATCCAAGTTTTCACAATATCCAGTACATCCTCCAGCCAATGGTCAGTCTTAATCCATAAGCCTGCTGTGCTCAAACATCAAAGTTCATGGAAGATCCGTATAAAGGTAATACTCGGATAATGGGTTGGAGAGCTTTGGGTATAAAGGAAAGTATACAACTTCCTCCACCCTCTTCACCACAAGAACCATTATCCACCAGATAACACAAAAAGTCCTTCTACAAAAAAAAAAAAAAAAGCCATACTAAATAAACAGTCCAAATAATATAATTCAAACATCCAAAACCAAGTTCGAGACCAACTTCTCTGTGGACCCTCATGTCAGAGTGGAAGATGCAAATGAAGTGATCCCCTCATGCGATCCAACAAGAAGACAAGACAAATGCTACATGGATGCTACATCTGTGGCGGACCCATTGAGCTCCCTGTGTTTGGGCTGCAGTATTGGGAGAGTGTGGTTATTGTTGCTTATCAGTTCAGGATCCTGCCATTTGGGCTGGCTCTGGCCCCTAGTATCTTCACAAAATGTATTACTTTCCTCTTGAGACTCAGTGGGCTGCGTGTTCTAAACTATCTGGATGATTGACTCATCATTGCTCAATTTCATGATGTGCTAGAATATGACAGGCACAAGCTCCTTGCCCATTTAGCCTGCATCATCCTGTCTGTGAACATGCAGAAGAGCACGCTCCAGCCCTCTCTGTCTGTCACATTCCTGGGAATGGTTTTAGATTTGCTGTCTATGAATGTTCTCGCCACATTTGTACAGGGCAGAGCCGTCCCTCAAAAAACTTTCAGGGACTTGTAGGACTGATGGTAGCTGCAGCCTCTGTTTGCCACTTAGGTTGCTGTACATAAGGCCGTTGTAGGTTTTTGGCTGAAGGATCTCATTCCCGCAGAGTGCGTGGAAATCTGGAAGAATGTGCATTGTGGTAACGTGGTCATGTCTCAATGTGCTGTCATCCTGGGCCAACAGAAACATGTACGATTAGGGAATTAGCATGGGCAGAGTGGTCAGAAGAAGGTGGTCACCACAAATGTGTTGCTGGACAGCTGGGGTGACCTCTGCTACGGCAGACCAGCGTTCAGCACTTGGGCAAATTTCCAGAGGCGCGGTGGCATATATGCTGCCTAGAACTGAAGACTGTTCACTTGGTTATGCAGGATATCTTACCGTTTGTGAGGGACCATCATGTTCTCATTCAAACTGACAATGCGGAGGCATATATCAATCATTAGGGAGGTGTGAAGAGGTGACTCATGGTTTCTAGTAGGGCTGCATGATAAATCGCATGCTATATTTAATGCGCATCTTTTCAGTACGTGATGGAAATTTACCGCTGATTACAGAACCAGCTTTACTGACAAGATTCACATTAAATATTTATTGTGCATCCCTAGTTTCTAGCTCTTTTAGGCTTGGTGTTCTGAATCTTGCAGGTCTGTAAATCTCTGGATTTCTGGTTATGGTGATCACTCTGTTCTTTAAAGGGGGTCTAATGTTATTTACACTGTTTAAGAGTTGGATTCTCATGCTAAACATGGTCAAAGTTTCAGAAAACGTTTTGGACGTATGACGGAGGATTTCAGTGCCAAATACACTCCTTCCGGGTTCATACAAGTTTCGTAACGTTTTTTTCAAGCATAGCTGTTCATGACGTCATGCACAGGACTTACTTGAGAAGAATGTCTCCAAAGAAGTGTGCTTGGTTGCGAGGGAAAGATAACCTTGTTCAGCTTCCCAAAGAACCCAGCATTACGTGAACAGTGGATGAGTTTCGCCAATGTTTGTTCCCATCATTTTGGTGACGAACGTTTACAAACAAGACCCAGTTTGAAGCTGGATTTGCACATAATTTGATACTGAAAGATAGAGCATTCCCAGTGATAAAAGGTCCGGTCATGACTCGGAGCTGCAGGCGGTAAGTAAAACTGCATAAAAACTGTTTTGTTGGCGATGGACACTGATGACTTTTTTTTTATTATCATTTTGAGGGGAGATGATAATGATTTGGACCGTTTTGTTGAATATTTAAACAATCTTATTCCAACTATCAAATTCAAAATGGAAGCAAGTTTTATAAGGGGTCATCGGATGCAAAATTCACTTTTACATGTTGTTTGGACTGAAATGGGTCTCGGCAGTGTGTGTACACAACCACCCTATAAAGATAAATAAACCACCCAGTGTTTTTTTTAATTCCCCATAAATCATAACCCCTTTCTCAGATCAAGCCATTCACAGATTCTTGGCTGTGTGATGTCACACATACTCAGGCCGCTCTCACGATTGTTGATTGACACTGGCATTTTAGCACAGACCCACCCTGAGTGAACTGTAAACAGTCTGCCATTGTTTCGATGCTGGAGCAAGAGTAGACAAGAATGTCTCCTAAGCGATTGAGGTGTTTTGTTGTTGGATGAAATAATGATGGCGGCAATCGTCATTTACTCCCGACATCTGAGCCACTGAAGATGCAGATGATTACCTTTGTTTTTGAAGGGAATGCTCCCCCCAATCTACCTAAATGCATCTACGTTCGTGCGACTCATTTGTGATCTAGCTTCACCTACAGAAGGAGTGAGTGTAAGTTTTTTTTACAAATCACGTTTCCTAATAATGTGCTAGTTAGCACATTATGCGATGAATACGGCTGAAGTTTACAGTCTTTCAGAGAACTGCTTGTCAACCCACGGAAGAGAGGGACTGGGTGAGCAGAGCTAATTAGCATTTAAAGGGACATGCACCGAAACGGGTCGCTGTGAACGGAGCTGTTTTTGACAAGGTAAAAAGGCAATTGTTTTACATTAACATTGAAAAATTTTAACCAAAGTATCTTATAGGCTTTTCATTAAGACCCTAAAGAGTCATATCAGCTTGTGGAAAATGGGCATCTGATGACCACTTTAAAAAGATCAACTTTTTGGATACTTATGTTTGTGATGATGACAACACTTTATTCACAACTCTGGATAAAAAAACACACAGATCGGAACAGCATTCTTCATGCCACAAGTTTTCACCACATTCCTCTGCAAAAAGGTCTCCCTTATAGTCAATTCCTTTGAACCAAGAGGATTTGTATGAACACCATTGATTTGGTGATGGAACGTGATCAGATTTACGAAGTTTCCTCTCAGAGGATATCCTGATAAATGTCTTTAGCAAGCCATTGAAAAGGTAAAATCCACACCAGTTAAATCACAATCTAAGAAGACCTCCTTATATGTGTTGTACCACTTTCACTCTTGACAGTCAGGCAATTAATCTATCATTAATAAACATCGGCATGTTTTGAGAGCGCGTGATATTGGCGACAGAATCTTTAAGGAGCCCCCCCCCACTCCCTTTTCTCATATTAAAGAGGACATCATATAAGAGATCATTTGGTCAACTCTGACACTTTCATTAACGAGAACAAACATGTGACTTTGGATCATTCCACTGGCTTCTTTCCATTTAAGATCTGCTCAGCTTGTGAACATGCCATCAAAACTGATTTTTTCACAAGCACCAGAGGTGGGTAGAGTACCCAAAAACTGTACTCAAGTAAAAGTAAAAGTACTTGAAGAAATATTTACTCAAGTAAAAGTAAAAGTAATAGTCTGAATAGTTACTTGAGTAAGAGTAAAAAAGTATCGGATAAAAAAGATACTCGTCGTAGCTGCGAGTCGTCTGTGTCACGTCACCTGT
This sequence comes from Tor tambroides, assembly GCA_021397915.2. Classification (NCBI taxonomy): domain Eukaryota; kingdom Metazoa; phylum Chordata; class Actinopteri; order Cypriniformes; family Cyprinidae; genus Tor; species Tor tambroides. The sequence continues at coordinate 100 of JAFVLL020017838.1, read as the reverse complement.
AGCGCTTTTCCCCCTGTTGGCAAAGGAATGGACCCACCCTACTCTGCCTCTGATTGGCTTACCTTAATGTTCTTTCCCTCATCCAACCAATCTCACTCCT
>JAFVLL020017835.1:0-14252 GCA_021397915.2 Tor tambroides | reverse complement strand
AAGTAGTTTTACATTAAATATCACTCAAATTTACATTTTTGATTTCATAGAACACAAGACGTATGTGTTTTTGAAGAACGGTTTAACTGTTTTTCCCAATACAACAAAAGTCAATGGGGTCCGAAACAACAGTCCATTGACATTCAATGTAAGAACAAAAAACAGACACTTTTCAAAATACCTTCTTTTGTATTATACAGAAGAAAGAACGCCATACAGGTTTGCAATGACATGAGGGTAAGTAAATGACAACAGAATTGTCATTTTGGTTGATCTATCCCTTTAATTTTCATTCTCATAAATTGGAAACCACTATACTCATAAAAACTTATTCGAAATTCCTGAGTTTTCCACATTGGCCAACTAATTGGCGTCATGATTGAAATGCTTTATTGTCAGTAAACAGTTGCTTAACAGCTTTATCCATAAAACCACCAGTCGAAACAAACCTATTCTGCCTATTAAATATACTATACATACATAGGCTTATATACACACCTCTGAGCCACCGGGTGGGAAGATCTCGACCAATGTCTGGCATAATGACAAATATCTCAGGCACTTACTTGTTCAGGACACACTCTCAAACCCACAACAGCTGTACTCAGCGCATACTATTACAAAGTTCATTTAAGTTTTGAGGCCACTGGAGGAATCAAACATCCTTTTCAAAACATACGCAAACCATTAAGCTTGTATTTAAGAGTAACTTGCTTTTTACAGTCTGACTTTGCTGTGCATAAAGTCTATGGGGGAGCTACAATGATGGTAATCTGACTCGAATAAAGACTTTTAAGTTTTATCTTAATCTTTAAATACAGACGTTCAGATTTAATAGCATTTTGTGAATCAGATGGCATCTTGAAATAGATCTAATTCGCCTGTGGCTGTCATAAAAAGTTCAAGTTCAGCTTTAAGGGTTGCCTGGTTTTATTTTCAAACTCATCCCTGTTAACTTAGCAAGTAAGTGCGAGAAGCGTTATGAGGTGGCCTTAACGCCGGCCCGCCAGATGGTCTGAGCGCAATCTGTCAGTGCAATCTGACCAGTCGGCTAAACGCACACAACAAATCTGGTGCTAATGGTGGATTTTAACCCAGAGTGGAGTTACACTGCAAATAAGATTCTCAATAAGGTTGCTCCGTTTTTGTTGCCTTAACTTATCAACTGCTAATCATTCTTTGATACAGTGAGTGGAGGCACTATTTTAAAACAGGTATTTTGCAGCTATTGCTCTTTAAAATATATAGGCTTAAAGGCACTACAAATGGAAATCGTTAAAAATTGATATGAAATAGGCTAGGGTAATACATTTTCTCATTCCTGGTGAACAACCGTGTGAACCCAATGAAAAAGTGGGCCGTCGAGCAGGTGATAAATTGTTCTTATGATTGACTCTATGCGGGTCTGACTAGAGTCATAAAAATGACAAAGCATAATTCGATGGAGAGATAATAAATCCAAGTGGAGGAGCTGTTTGTTGATAGAGTTTCGTATCATGTATCAGAGTTTCTTGTACAGCCACACATCATCTCCCACAGTCACTAACCTCAAAAATGAGCTCCTGCTTGTGTGAACTTCTCATTATTTGGAAATGTAAAAATCTGTCACGCTCATCATTTTATTCCCTCAAAACCTCTGTTGAAACAGTCAACAAATGCATTTGCAGGTCTTTTTTTATCACCATACTGAAGTCATCTGCTCTTCATAGCAGTCGCTTTAGAACTTGATATCTGCTGTGAGGGATTCAAATCATCGTCACCAAGGTGAATCATGGGAGTTAGTCTGTTCTATCTGTCAACATTTGTACTTGTGATAGCGAACATCAAATACAAGGTGTGCAAATGGCAGATGTTTCAGCTGGGAGGAACTCAATGAAGATGCCACTCTAAAGATCTTATATCTAACTGTTTTCTGTCCTTACACATCATTAGATGCATGAGACACAAGGCAGTGGAATAAAGAAAGGTTTTTAATCTGAGCAGTGCATTTTTAGAATGGCATGTCATCAGTGTTGGGGAAAGTTACTTTTAAAAGTAATGCATTACAATATTGCGTTACTCCCTAAAAAAGTAACTAATTGCGTTACTTAGTTACTTTTTATGGCGAGTAATGCATTACGTTACTTTTGCGTTACTTTTTAAATATGAGCAGGGCTTGATTGTTTTTAATATAAGAAGTTATATTTATAGCAAATGTAAAAGCCCTTTCACACCAAAAAGTGTAATGAATAAACCTCAGGCTGAAGGAAAAGTAAATTCACGTCTGTACAGTAGAACGCACAAGAAGAAGGTTCAACACTCTTCAGCAATAAAAAAAAAGAGAAGAAGCACGATTGTTAGTTTATCTAAAGTCATTTTTGCTTATTAGTATGGTTGAACTGGATCATCAAAGGTCAGCAGCAAAGACATTGGTTAATAAAATGGGATTAGATACATTTGTGTTGTTTAACATTTAATTATTGCAGGTTTGCATCATATTCTGAGTTTGCATTTCACTGTTTTAATTCATTTTGATGAATACTAAATCTGTTTTTTTGCGAGTGGGATGAATTAATGCACATTCACATTTAGTCTAGAACTACAGTAACAGCATGTTCACTAGTGATGCGCAGATGGCGGTTGTATTATATTATACTGTTTCAGCTATTAAAATTTGTTCGGTTTTGTATGTAATGGCAAAGTGATTCGTTTCGGGTTTTTTTTTCATTAAGTTAATTTAGAAAAACGTTTGGAGCATTTTTTGTTCGTTAAGTTTTTTTTTCTTTCTTAAAGTAGGCTAACGACCAAGCGGCCAGTGGCGGACCGCAGGCTGATCATTATGTTTGATCAGTTTAGCCTTCTCAAATCATCACGACTTGCCTAAAATCAAATCTAGATATACTAAAACAGTTCAAGCATATAACAATGTTTAAACATTTAAACCTAGATAAATGTGCGCTGCATCCTAGTTTGTGCAGAGAGCAGAAGCTAAAGCGCAGGACATGGAGACATCAGCGCAATCAATTGGATTTTTTTCAGTGGAAACAACTTACGCCGTAATTTTTGCTCATAAAGGTGAGAGTAATACATCATTCGGAACTGTAAAGTGTTTACTTTTATTTGTGTGCACTCACAATATCAACAAAACTTTTTATAAAATATACAGTATAAAATAATTTTATAAAATAAACAATGATGCACCGTCTCGTCTTGAACAGGAGTTCACAAAAATGAACCGAAAGTCAACGAATACATGCCTCACAGACATCATAAATATATCTATAGAAAGCTTTAAATGACTACTTAACGAAATAAATCAAATCGAAAACAAAAACTCTTTCATTATATTCCAAGAAGATGCACTTCTCTCTAAAGGCTCGTCTAATGAGGAGACGGCGAGTCAGGATCATCATCTTCATCTTTGTGACACTGACACAGAAAACACTAGTTTATTAATAAATAATTCAAATATCTCCTTACTATTTCCACCCGATATACATATCTATGGGTATAAACACAAGCACTGACTTGACTAGAGCGACCGTGATCAGCTCCGGTGGCCGCGTCGGAGCCGTAATGCGCGGCAGACGTGATGCGCAGATCAGCTCTCACATCACTGAATCTGCTGTTAAAAATGAACCATCCATTCATCACATCATCATGCAAAACTAAGAATTAGTCTAATTAGAATCATTGTAATGTGACGATCGGTGCGGGTCGGGTCAGTTGTCTAAATCAGAGAAAAATATAGGTGCGGGTGGGTGGCGGGCGGATAATTTATTTGAAGCAGCGGATCGGGTGACGTTTGAGCTCATCCGCGCTGCCGCGCATCTCTAATGTTCACACAGCGCTCTGTCAGTCAATAAATGGAAAAAAAAAGTAACTGGCGTTACTTTTTTGAAAAAGTAACTCAGATATTTTCTTGTAAATTAAAAAAGTAATGCGTTACTTTACTAGTTACTTGAAAAAAGTAATATTATTACGTAACGCGCGTTACTTGTAATGCGTTACCCCCAACACTGCATGTCATGCACCAGACGCTGCAAAAGACGTCAGACACAAGCACAACAGCATGTTTACATAGAAAAATAATTGAAAAGCAGCACAGTGGAATGCAAAAACGCATTCTGTTTGAACACCACCTTAATCTATATGTGACTGACATAAAACCAACAGAAAATATGACAGTTAGAATTTCAGTTATTATCATGTCAGTCCTATTCAAACTATTACTGTCGTATGCATTTGTGAGCTTATAAACAGGGCACATGTCTTGTTTCCATAGAGAGCCCAGCATTTGATTCCAGCGGCTGTCAGATGATCTGTTGCATATTTCTATTTTTAGCAATAATAATTACCTTTGTGATTACATTATAAATCAAGGTTCAATTTAAATTCGTTCCATACACGAAACAAGTCTATTTGAAAATGAAAACTGAAGGGGAGAGAGACGCTCATTATCTCAGTCTCTGAAATTGGCTAATAAGAAATTATTGCATGAAGCCGACAGTATCCAACTGATTCACTCTGGAGCTATTCACCTACTGGGAAAGACAAAGTTGAGAAAAAAATTGCACAGTCTTTTCCTTCGGAAGGATGTGACAAAATAGAAATCAGTGACAGGAAGTTATCTAAACAGTCTTCAGTATTCAGAAATTATCACCCAAACTTGGAATACATAAAGAAGAACTGTATCTGTGAAGTTGAAAATATACAAATACTAATTATGTATTATGATAATTAAATGCATTGTTTTAGAAATACCAGTCATGAGACAGTCAAAAATCAAATATAATCAAAAAAAGGAAGACACAACTATTTAAAGGGATAATTCCAAAATGACCCAAAAAGAACAAATTAAACCCTTTTTTTTTCTTTCACTTTATGTTAAAAACAGCCTTTCAAAATATCTACTTTTGTGCTCCAAGAAAAAAGAAAGTCAGGAATCACACAAAATATAAATAAAAGTGGGGTCTGTCCTAATCCTGCTCCTTTGCACGGGCTCCAGTTTATCCAGCACAGCAGTCAGGAACTATTTTGATCAATGCCCATCTCACACATGGAAGTCTTATTGACATTTAGGGAATGCACGTGCCTGTCATTCCTAACTTGCGAATCTGTTAGTTCTAGGCTTTCCCTTCCACATCTGTCACTGCTTACCAAAAGATACAAATTAATAAAAAGCAGGATAAGCAACATCTTTCATGTTTCTTTCAGAGGGATTTCCATTTCATAAAAATCTCTTAGATTTCCTTTATACACTTTATTTAAATGACTTAGTTTTTAATACTTAAAATGCAAAATGTTTTGTTTTCTTTACATCACCTTCACCTCTGCGTTTCTGTTATTACGCATATGAAGAGAATGAATTCTCACGGCTTCTGTTTGTGGGTGAGCATTCCACATTTGTTCTCAATGCTGAGTTTCTGTGGTGGGCTGAGTGGGACATATTTCAGATCTGTGTCAGGGGGGTCCTCCATTCACTCGCACCCACAGCCGCTCAGCTGTTTCTGCACGTTACTCCGGGTTACTCCGGCTGGCTGACCGGACATGTGCCGTTCTCCTGTTGCTCAAAGACTCAGCATGTTTCATCACGACAGCCTGCCTGTCCTGGTACCCATGCGGATTACGCTGAGACCCCCTGTCTGGAATTTTTCCCATCACAATACAGTGACGATAAACTGCCTTTAGGAACACAAGATGCTGTTTACAACATACTTTTCTCATGCGGTACCTTCCAGCTAAAACAAACCTAAGCACGTGCGGAAGGGCAACGTGTCTTTGTCCGCAACAGCCCTGGGTGAAGAACACAGAGAACGGCTATCTTTTCCGTGCATATTTCTCTCTGTCGCTTACTGAACACATCAAAAATGTCAGCTTGTAACTGATGGACATGCCCAGAAGGTCCAGCATGCTTTTCATGAACCCCCAGAAAGCCATTTGCTGGGAAGCAGCGGGTGGAAGAGAAAGCACACTCAGCCTTCTAGGGACAAGCTATCACTTTCACTGTTTTTCACTATTTAAGCTGTATTTAATCACATCTGAAGTACTAACCTCATGAACAGACAATTATCAGGATTTTCATAGGTGACACAATGGTGAATATGTTTTACTGTGTCACGACACCACGTTTCTCCAAAAGCCTGAAGCGTTCGCTGTGGACTAAAATGGAAGTCTACCACTCGTCCAAGCATTCATCTAAAATATGGGGTGTGATCTCAACCTTTGTACTATTCCTGAATCTATTTTATCCTATCCAGTAAAACATATCTTGGCACCAAAAGTGCTGGCAAAAGACACTGGAGAGTTTCCACTTTACAAATACACTCCAGAGACTAGACACAGGCTTTTAAACATATAAGGTATAACAAAGCACAGAGACACTTCTTTTGGCACAGACTTTCAATTGTTCTGTTGATGAGGTGATTGACATTGTAAAGTACTTTTAATTCAAATTAAACTACACTGACTGAAAAATTCTATGGAACTCTAGAGTTATGCTTAAAATTACACTCCACAATAGTTGCAATGTGTTTAAATAAGTAAATACTAAAAACAAAGGATGTTTTAAAAAATGTAACATGGCCACTAATGTAAAGTGTTACATTTTAAAACTAGTCAAATATTTATATTTAAATGACTACTAGTACTGAATTTGCAAATTTTAAACACTGTTCTCTTTCTCAAAAACATAAATTAATTAAATAAACGAAGGGACAACTAGTCGTGATAACAGAAATTGAGAATCAGAAAGATGGTACATTTTAGAATATGTATACAACACAACACAACACAACACAGACTTACCAGCAGTATTTAGTACATTAGTCTATAATTAAGCCAATCAGCACTCTAGAATAAGATGTGCAGTTTCTACAAGAGCCTATGTGACAGTCTAGGAGCCTACATCCCTACAACCACAACTAGGCTACAGTTAACCTTTAAAAAGGTCATTTAAATCAAACAAAAGTAATAGAGATAAACAGAAAATAAAAAGCACATGACCTGAATAACTGAAAGAGCTTATACTGGCTTCAAAATCGAATTCAACAAACTGTCAATATGAATTATTTAGGCTACAACATCGAAGCTACTGATTATTTTCAGTCCACAGAAAGAAAAGAAACCTCATCTTCTGACTGAATTTAATTAAGCTATTGGTCTAGACTGAGTCTGAAACCTCTGATTAAATTACAGGACAAAAATATGCCATCTTTTTAATTATTTCCCCGAGCCCTAAACTTAAGACCGAAGTATTGTGCAGACTGAAGGCAATATGCTGTTCAAAGCGCGCCGCCTGATCCGCTCTCGTGAATACTTCAGGCAGAAAACCGTTATCTCGCAATAAACATGCCCCATGCCAGTTTCTAATCGTTAAAAACACCCAAAACTAACGAAAACGTGACCGTTTTGAAAAAAGCAAAATGGAAAAAACACCACCACCAAAACACTACTCAGTCCTCATTTGTTTATGCCATTTGAAAAACTTTTAAAGCGTGAACAAAGAACTGAGCCGAATGGTCCAGTGAATCAAAACAGCGCGAAAACAACTTTTATGTCAGTTTTATGGGATTATAAAGGCTGAGCTTTAAAAGCAAGCCTAATATGTATACCTAACCATGTAACCTGTAGAATAAGAGAATTATAGAGGCGTACGGATTTATTTATGGTTAGTTGGACAAACACGCAGAGCGGGATGCGAGTCTCAGCCGGCGATGAGAAACATTCCAGCGAGAGAAAACTAAAACCTCAAGCTCATGCCGCGAAACACGGCACATCCACACGAAAATGTTACTTTTATCCCACTTTGGATTCAACAGCCACATCTAAATTCTCATCTAAAAGAGCTAACGGGTTAGCTCAATAGTTTAGTTGGCGTGAAGAGACGAGCACTTCTTTGAAACAGGACGTTCACTGAAACACATTTCAAGAACTTCGATAAACGATTCACCGCTATTTGTATCACTTTTGCTTCTTCTACAAAGAAAATATAAAAGTGTGGGGATGCGTACTCACATTGCATGGAAAGGAGAAGCAGAACGCAAGCCAGTGGTGTTAACGCCATCTTGGAGTCGATGAAATGTTCAGTTTAGCTGTACATGCGCAAAGTAAAGGGCTTTAGGAGAGGATGGAGAGGGCTCGCGCTCACCGACCGAAGTGAGAGAGAGAGAGAGGGGCACGTCGACCTATTGTGTTGAGTTTCCATGACTACAAACAGCATCATCGTCATGAATATTCCAGATTTTTTTAGGATATGGCCACTGAAGTTGCTCCAGTTCCTCTACTGGAACATCATGTTTTTATAGTTATGCTAACAAATTAGTTATGATCATCCATTACTGCTCAGAATTTCACATATCACAGACTATCTAAGCGTGGACGGATTATGGACGTTTCTTCAAACTTTTTAAACTTTATTTCACACTATTTGAAATGACTTTACATATTTCCAGTATAATTTCTCATTGTTTTATTATATTTCACAAATGATCAAGAGGGAAACAGGGGCCAAGAAAATTTATATTCAAATATAGAGCTAAACACCCTTATGAAAAAATGAGTGTGCTTGAATGTGCACTTGCAATGTACTTCAGATCTTAAAAATGTATAATGTAATATTAATGAAATAAAAGGCCATTTGAGTGTACTTAAAGAGACTATGCTTTCATGACTTTGATTCTTAATACATTTAAATTCACTTTTTAAAAAATTAACTTTGTAATACTTTCAAATTAAATGATTTACTTTTAAAGTAGGCCTACATTTCATTCATTGTTTTAATAATCTTTTGTCATGCTTTAAAGTACACTAATTTAATTTGTCAACTGACATATAAAGCACATATCGAGTACTTAATTATAATTTTGACTCCAGTGTAAATATACTTTAATTACATCTTTATCTTTACAAATGTATAATTAAAAATATAGGTTATTTAAATAGATGGCATACACGTTTAAACAGAATTGACATTAAAGTATATTATGGTTTACCATATACTTGTCAGTATTCAGCAGTGCACTTTAATCATATTTAAGACAGTAAGTGATTATGAAATTATACTTCCACAAGTATATCAAAAAACACATTCTTAAGTTCAACTTAAATTATAATACATTTTCATTTAATTTAAATTAACATGTATTTGTATCTGAAAACATTACTTTCACACTTCGCACTTATGTATATTCTTATTTCTGTAATAAATACTCTTAAAATGTATGCCAAAGTGTGCTTCTTTTTCACAAGGACAGTCTAGTTCAGGGTGTTCCCTACAGTCTGTATTGTATTTTGCCATACAGTGTGTTGGAAATCAAGCACAGTATTGGACTTTGAGAAGCACACATAATCTTAAAGTAAATTTCAGGATTTCAGTCTGCACAAAATACCACAGCATTAGAGTTAATAACTGATGTTATCACAATCTGTTTATGTGAATCTGTCTGATGGCAAGGATAGAGTGTGTGTGTTTATGTGCGACCATTTCAGCAAAAAATCATTCCAGTGTCTGACAAAGGGAGATAAGAGCAAATCCTGAAGGCTTAGGGCACATTATGTTTTTTCCAATTCCAGACATTATCGACTACAAGGACATTCAAAGCAAGAAACTCTGGCTTTGCCAACCACTCGCAGCACTTTGACACATACTAAGAGATGTCGTTCAGTATGAAACCAATGTGCTGGGAAGTGATTATAGTGGGGCTGAAGACGAAGAGATATCAAGGCAGTGTATTTATATCTTGATGTTCTATCTTTTATATGGAGGGTATACCAGTCAAGGCCACTCACATCCAATGTCACTCTTGTTTGACAAGAAATATAAATAAATAATACAAATTAATAAATAAAAAAGACATTTAAAATGACATTTACAGGACGACCACAAGCTGAAAAAGGACACAGACTAAGTATCATATGGATATATTGTATTAAACAGATATATTTGTTTACACACATTCGCTACTTACTACTACTCCTGGTTGCAAGCTCCAGAAACTGAACTGTTTATTACATTTTTCCTCAAAAATAAATAAATAAATAATATCAGTATATATATATATATATATATATATATCAGTATATCAGTGCAGCACCCGTCAGAGCTCCATTAAGTCAACATAAATATTCAGCAAAAATAATCTGATTTAAAATGACATTATCCTACACGTTATTAGAAAATAGCCATAGTCTTACTACACTGTAAAAATAAATAAAGAAATACATTCATACATACTTAATCCTGTCTTTGAAAAAAAAAATAAAACCCTGGCAGCTGTGGTTGCCAGAATAATTAGGAAAAATACAGTAAAAAATGCAAACATCTTTACAAAACAACTAGTAAATGTACAGTTTAATGATAACCTCCATAATAACACGTGGTAAAAAGAAAGAATTACTAATGCTATCTCAAAATCTAATTCGTACAAATTCGTACAACCTCACAATTTTGTACGTTTTCTGTGAGGGGTAGGTTTAGGGGTGGGGTTAGAGTTGGTCATTCGTACGAATTCCTACGAATTATCCACCTCGTAAAATACATACGAATTGCCGTGAGATCGGGTTGCAAATACATAGAAGGTGCAGTGTCAAATACAATGGAAATATACATACTGCTACATTAAAATAATGCAATAAACATCATGCAATAACTTGCTGTTTTTATTTCCAAAACGTATTTTACTGTAAAATGACCTGAAATAAATGCAGGGAACTTTCTGTTAAATAATTCACAGGTTTTTACTGTAGCATTTCTAAAGTTTTTACAGTGCATGTTAAAATAGTATTAGCAATAAAAGCTACCTGGAATAGAAATATAATTTTTCCTTTTGGTTCAGTTACACCTTTCTCCCCTTTAGGCTTTTAATGCAATTTCTTTTTGTACCACACACAAAGAAAATGAGCAGTGAAAGCTGCGTGTCGAGAGAGGAGAGGCAGATGGTGCTGTGTAAGGTGGACAGTGTGGTGAGCTCAGGGGAAATGAATGAATTCCCCCTGGCTTTGCGTGGCTTGCGAGCATTCAGGCAGACATCCCGACATCTTCACACACTCACTGCAACCCCTGGCCGCTGAATACAGGAGAGCAGTTCTGTGTGTGAAAATGTACTTGATATTCTGGGAGGCAACAGAGGTTTGATCTGCCAAAAGAGTTTTATGATTTTGCATGGAATTTTCTGAGGTAACCTCATGTGAAACTACACTGGAATCTTAATTAACTAGGTATTCTTAAGGGCATTACTCATGGTTTACTGGAAAACCTCAGGCACCTGACAGACTCATTAGTAGTCATGTCTGATAAAAAAAAAAAGCCTGGTTAACCATAGACCAAAGTATAAATTAAATACATCAGCATACATTCCACACTAGAATAAACACAAATTAAACATGAACAAGCAAAGACTTGGCTGCTTGATCTCAGAATTTGTATTGGGTATGGTATTGTATTGGCCTTCATTTCTGATTAAAAAATGCTTTACTTAGTAACACCAGACATACATGTAAATACCAAGGTATCTGCAAACATGCTTGTCTGTATTTAGCTGTGCAGTTCCTCCTTTTCCTCTTATACCAGTCATGCAGAATTCCTTTGACTTCCTGTGTTAACACACTTCCTGTCATGCACTTAAGTTAAACAATATTCCCCACTTCCCTATTGGCATCAACCACTGCTATTCCCTATCAGCATATTTAATCCAACTGCGCTAAAATAGGATGTGCATAAACATTACAAATATTAATGCATTCTTTTACCTTCAAAGGTTACCATCTAATCGTGATGATTACGCTTATTACTACTATTACTATCAGTAATAATAATAATAATAATAGGTATTATTATTACTGTTTATTATTTTAATTTCTTGTGACAGACATGGAACGGAAAAAGACAACCATATGAATGATTGTATATTTAAAAAACAATACTTTTTTCATTAAGATTCTTTTTATTATTGTTATTTACTTAATTATTTTCATTATTACTAGTACTACAACTAATAATAATAATAATAATAATAATAAAAGCTCAAAAATATGTCAGTTTAATGTTGTATGTATATATTTATTTATCTGCTTGTGACAAAGGTATTGAACTGAAAACCACAATTTCATGATAATGGTATAATTTATTCTATTAACGTTCTTAGTCTCATTACAAAGCAATTGTAATTTGTTACATTCAATTAGGGAGTAAACGTCTTCAGTACATTTGAGGAATGGGGAAAAACAGTTCAGTTCAGGATTTTTTGTTCTTGTTACCCTCGTTTGATGAGTCACACTGTAAGATGACACATTTAGTCAAGCTGCCAACAAATGATTTCAGCCAAAAGTGATGAAAACTGATCCAGGCTTCACGCAGCTTAAATGGCCCATGGTTAAAGGCTTCAGTTTTTAAAAGAACATTATAAAATCCTCTTGAAAAATGGATTTCAACTTAAGTGGGTTGGATCCTGCGACTCTCCCCCCGTCTAGCTAGGGAGGAAATTTAATCTCATAATATCAAGACACATACACTGATATTCAGTGCAAAGCAGAGCCTTCCACCAATGTGGGTGGTAATTCTGTCACCTGAACCAACTTAAAATACATTTTAAACAAGGGGTTCTCAACTTTTTTGACTCCAAGGCCCACATTTGGCCAAGACTGCATCCGACCTATGGTACTTCTTTTGAAACGAAAATAACTAAACTAAAAAAATATGACGTTAGCTGAATGCTGTACATCTTTATTTTTAATATTTTATTAAGCATTTACATTTAATCAGGCTCTTCTATCCAAATGAGGACAATAGAAGCATTTAGAATTAATAAATATTATGTTAATACTTAAATAAATTAAATAAACATTTAAAAAATGTAAGAGTTATTGGGGCCCCTCTGGAAGCTTGCTGAGGCCCCCTAGTGGGCCCCTGCTTAAGAACCACTGTTGAAAATCATATTAAATATAGTTTATTACAGCAGGTCAGAGGTCAAATCAGAGAAAAATCAGTAAATAAATAAATAAATAAATAAGGCCATATACACTATATTAATATAAAGGAATTTTCTGTATTTATTTTTAAATATTGGTGTTTGCTCATATTTTTAATTTCGCATAGCATTGTATTATGTCTTAGGAAGGAATTGTCTTTAGATGTAACGTAAAAAGTACTGGTGATTTTCTGCCACAACATTATCCATTTTTCTAAGGATTTCGTTACATATACAGGATGAGAACACTAACGGATGTCATTTTTATAATTGTTAGCTGTCCTGTGGGTACTGCTTTAAACAGGAAGTCTGATAATTAAGTTAGCAACTCCCTGCCCTACAGATGTTTAGCTTTAAATTCTATAGGACTTAACCGTTTTCACTAATGAAGCCAGTTCAGCTATGTCCTACAACAATGTGAGGACTATCACAAGGGAAAACAAGACGACTGATCAATGTCTCAGCTCAAAATGAACATTGATCACTTCCTACTTGTGGTGAAACTAAATAAGAGTCATTATAGTGGATGCTGCATACTGAGAACTGAAAATGTACAGTAACGAATCCGAGTTGAAATTTAGAGTACAGTCATTCAAATTCCAACCACTGCTGTTTCTATTATGAACCAATGACACAACGAGCGGTTGATAGGATTGTGACACTTGTTGGGTGTGGTTGTTATTCTCCTCCACATATTTTGAAAGACAGCTGCATAATAAAGCACATCGTAACTCTTCGCTCCCATAAACATTTCACGTTGCATAAGAGAGCTTCACACAGCTTCGGTGTTTACATTAAATGCTGTTGCCATATCCGTCGGTGCGTTGTCAGTGGCTGTAACTCCCTCTCGTCGCAGAGAGATTGTCGGACGCTTTTAAAGTCTGCAGCATGCAGCATCTGTGTGAGGCTGAGCGAGGCACGCCATGCAGGCAAAAACACAGGACAGCTGCATCTCAACTCCAATTAGGTAATGGGAGCTGACAGTGTCGGTGCCTACAGCCTCGGTTCAAGGGGAGAGAAAGAGAGAGGGGCTGAAGCTCTAACCCTACAACCCTCGAATCCCTTTGGGCCAGGCTGGAGACAGGACGCAGGCGGACCGCATCAGCAACAAAAATGATTGTGGGGAACCTAGCTGGATGTAACTGTAGGTGTCACATGAAATCAAAGTGTAGGCTCAGTGAAGCCCAGCACAGGGTGAGGGAATTAATTGCTTAATTCACTTAGGTGAAGTGTAAGCACTGCCGGTTTACACACCTAAATTAAGAGGGATTAAGATTCACTGAATCCATTTGATGTAAAGCTCTCGAT
>JAFVLL020017833.1:0-12379 GCA_021397915.2 Tor tambroides | reverse complement strand
AGTTCACCATATTTATCTTGCGTATTTTGATTGATATTAGCTACCCTGGATGTGTTGTGAATGTTACGTTTTGCTTATTCAGATGTTTATAGACACATTTGTGAATGTGATGCATGTGTACATTAAAGTGAAAATTAAGTGCATTTCCAACTCTGAACTCAGTCCCCAAGTAAACTCGGTTATTAAATAAACAAATAGCAAAACGAGTTGTGCGGTGTCCCCACCACTTTTCAAAGCAAAGTTATGCCACTGGTCCGTAGGGTAATGAGGAGGGCGTGTTTTATCTCAGGAATAGTACTCCAGCTAGAGTAGGCGAGGGGTAAGTTTTGAGCCCACAGTGACACCTTGTGGTGCCCAAACGAATGACTTAGATGGGCAATATGGCCAAAAACTTATATTACGGGTTATTATTTCTATTTCTAGGGATGGGGGTGGGGGGTGTTTCGGCTGGGAAGCATGCAATCTGTTGCTGCATTCACGTGCTATCAGAATTATCATAAATACCAGCTTCCTAGTCGGAAATTGGACATGAACGGCCTTAGAGAGGCCTTATATGGCCAATTTCCGACTAGGAAACTCGTTTTTACGATAATTCCGATAGCACGTGAATGCAGAATAAAATTGCGTGCATTTGCTGAAGATTCTGGATAGAACGAGTCATCAGTTACTGTCAGGGGCGAGGCCAGAAATATTGAAGTGGGTGGGCCTACATAAAACCAGGTGGGCAAGGTGTATCATATGAAAACTGCATATCAAATTGCCAACAGAAAATACAGCACAAAGATTCACTGCACAATACTTCTAAAGCATTGATTAACATTTTTAAACATTTACTAATACATTATTAAAATTAAATGTTTTATCTGTTAACCGTACCTGAGCTAACAAAAAGTTGACAAACTTTAACAAAGATTAATTAATACTGGAACAAATGTATTTCACATTGTTAATGTTAGTTAATGCATTGGCTAATGTTAACTAAAGTTTATTTGTATGTAAAGCATTATCTTTGTCTGAGACGACGGGGCTTCGCAGATGATCTAATAATCAAGTGTCTTATGCTGCCTTCAAGTGCTATCGGAATTATCGTAAATACCAAATCGGAAATTGGATGTGAACGGCCTCTCAAGTCATATTTACTACTGGGAAATTCTGAAATAATTTTGATACCAGAATTTCCGAGTTGGGCAGGTCATAAACTTTAAACATGGTGGAGGGGACAACTGCTGTCAATGCTGTTCTCACAACAACTACATCCCTTTATCTTGTCGCTAAAGTAGTGTATTTATAGGCTAGATATGAAAGATCATTCGAAGCATATTGAATGTTTTATAAGCAGTGAAATAAGCATGTATTTGACCAAAATTCCAGAATTGTCAGCAAACTGCATGTATAGCGCAGTGAATGTTTATATGATTGTCAACCAATGGGATGCTACATTTTATTATTTCCGACATTAAAGCACTTGAATACGACAAGCTCGTAATCACAACTTCATAAGTGGGAAATAGGAAATTTCAGATAACACGTGAAGGCAGCATTAGTTCACGTTCAAAGGAGAGTAGATATCGAGGACCGTAGAAATTTGCGCAGCTGCAAATATGCAGTTCGTTGTGGAGAAGAGAATCTAGCACAACATTTGTTTGTTTCTTTCCACAAAGAACACATCTATTTAACGGATCAAACACTGTTAGTTACCCATGCTAATATGATGCTTTAAACACGTTTGGCTCAGAAGTTTCTAATATATAAATCCATCACCCGGTGGTCTGGTTTCATTTGTAGGCGGTCCAGATTCAGCGCTAAGATTTAAGTTTCATTTGGGATATCTAATTTATACTTTTTAAAGAATGAATGAGGTTTGTTTCACTATATTCAAATTCAATTTTCAAATTCAACACTATAATCGTGGGTGGGACTAACAGAAACTGACGAATAATCAATTTGACAAGCGTATGCACCAATAGGAAGAGGGAAAATTAAGAAACTGCCTGTAATTGACCATGAAAACTCACGTTAAATATATTTTAAAGTACATACATGAAGTTATAGTGAAACTATATGTTTATTATTAATATCATTTAATAAATAACATCAATCTGGAAAATTACAGCTCCTCACTGGGTGGGCCACAACTGAAAGCAATGGCCCACCCAGACCCACCTGTAGTTTCGCCTCTGGTTGTATGTTGAAAGTGAACCCCCCCCCCCAGAAATTAAAATAATAACCTGTGATATAAGATTTTGGCCATATTGCCCATGTAAGTCATTCGTTTGGGCACCACAAGGTGTCACTGTGGCCTCCAAGCTTACCCCTCGCCTACTATAGCTCGATTGCTACTCCTGAGATAAAACATGCCCTCTTCATTACCCTATGGACAAAGAAATTTTTGCTCAGATGTCTTCAGGATGTCCAAGCCACTTCTGAAACAGAAACAATGTCAGAAGCTTCTTACCTGGGCTAAGGAGAAAAAGAACTGGACTGTTGCTCAGTGGTCCAAAGTCCTCTTTTCAGATAAAAAAATTAATTTTGCATTTCATTTGGAAATCGAGGTCTGGAGTCTAGAGGAAGACTGGAGAGGCACAGAATCCAAGCTGCTTGAAATCCAGTGTGAAGTTTCCGAAGTCAGTGATAATTTGGGGTGCCGTGACATCTGCTGGAGTTGGTCCATTGTGTTTATCAAGTCCAAAGTCAATGTAGCCCTCTACTAGGAGATTTTGGAGCACTTTATACTTCCATCTGCTGACAAGCTTTATGGAGAAGCTTTCTAATTTTTTTTAAATGCACCTGTATATGTTACCTCTAGGTTTGATTCTTAGATGGCATGGAGTGTCTTTTCACTTGTATGCAGATGACACTCGAATCTATCTGCCTTTTAAGCGCACTGACAAAAAAGGCTTAGAAACCTTACTTGCTTGTCTAAATGATATAAGACCCTGGATGTCCTCAAATTTTCTATACCTTAACCCTCTAAGCGCCAAAGTCACAAAGATGCGACAAGACGTCATACTTAATAAAATAGGCTGTAGAACCTAATATGGTGCAATATCTCATTTGTATTCCCTACCACTAGATGGCAGACATGTAGTACTTCAATTCTAGACCAAAATTATGTCATGTTCCTAGTCAAAGTGTTGGAAGAAATAGCAGAGGAAGTGAGCTATCGTGTCATTGATGCAGAAGCAGTTCAATTAAGAGTGTCTGAGTAAATTGTGAGATTTGTGAGAGAAAATCACCAAATGGCTAATAAAAAGTTGTTGTAAGGATGGCTCTTCTCCCGGTACATCTTTGCAGCGCAATGGTGCCACCATGCAAGGTGTTCACGAAGCACAAACAAATGATCAATTCAACCCTTTGCCCAACGGGGATGAGGGTGGCAGGGGTGAACGTGGTCGTAGTGTCCATAGGAGAGCTGTTGCTAGAGGTAGAGGCAGCAGGGGTAGGAGAAATAGGGCTGGAAGTAGCACTAGCTCTTTTGATCCAGTCAGAGCGGCTCAAAGAGGTGGGAGTGGCCGTGCTGTGCGTAGGAGAGCCAGGAGATGTGGTAGAGGCAGTAGGGGTGATCTGGCTCTAAATAGGCCTGGAAATAGCGATGAAAATGGTGGCTGGGCTTTTTTTGGAAATGAAGAAGTGTATCAGGACTGGATCAAACGCTTTCATGAGCCTGTTGGTTATCTAGGAGAGAAAGATTTGACCAGTGGTGCACCCTTAGACTTTCTGTTCGTCTTTCTGACTGATGACTTCTGGAACCTCATTACAAGTGAAACCAACAGATATGCTCATCAGTTTCTAAACTCCAAACAGCTGAAACCCAATTCCAGATTTCTTAATTGGTATGATGTCTCTGTCTCAGAGATGAAGACGTTCCTAGCACTGCATTTGTGTATGAGGCTGGTAGAGAAGGCAGAAATTGAGGATTACTGGGCAGTATTTTGGCCAACTTACACACCCGGGTTTGGCAAAGTAATGTCTAGGAACGGATTTGAGATCATTCTGCCTTTCCTCCATTTCACAAACAATAGTGAGTATGTGGGGAGGGGTCAGCCAGGTCATGACAGGCTGTTCAAGGTGCGTCCAGTAATTGACCTGATAATTCCTCTTTTCTCAGCCACTCAAGGAGCTTTCTCTGGATGAAATTACCATAGCATTCAAGGGAAAACCTGACAAATATGGCTACAAGGTGTTTGTGTTGAGTGAGGCCAGCTCAAGTTATGTTTTGCAGTGGTCCATGTACACTGGTCAAAATGCTGATGCTGATTTAGGTGCCACCCATCTAATCGTTCGTCAGCTGATGGCCCAATACACAGGGAAAGGGCATGAGGTGTACATGGATAGTTACTACACATCACCAGCCATAGCAAACGAGCTGGCACATAATGACACTGGTATGTGTGGGACAGTGAACTGAAAAAGGCGTGGTACCTGTGACAAACAGAGTTGCCTTTGAGCAAAGGAGATGACCCAGTGTTCATGAGACATGGCAAACTGTTAGCTTGTGCATGGCATGACACAAAGCGTCTCACTATGCTCTTGTCTCTTCATGGGAACTCATAACGTATCAGGTCAAAGCAAAGCGACACTTGTTTTTCACTTGGAAATGGTACAATCGCACCTTCAATGCGATTCTGAGCATCAGTGTGGTGAACTCCCATATAATCTACTCCAAGTGTGCTCCTGGTCCGCACAAGCCACTGAAGGCCTTCGTCCAGGACATTATTACTGCTTTGCTTGAGGGCTATTCCAAGAGGGAAAGCAAAAAAACAGGAAGGCCTTCAGTGGAGGGGGGGGAATGCCACAGGGACTCACTGAGCACCACTGGCTCCGCGTTGCTGATGATCGGCCAGATTGCGTCGTTTGTTCTGATCGCGCACGCTCTAAGGTCCGTCGGCAGACAAAGTACAGGTGCAGTCAGTGTGGGGTAGGTCTGTGTGCTGTGCCATGCAATGAGAGGTACCATACTCTCAAGAACTATAAACTGTGTCACCTAGATACCTGATCGGGCAGATAGCTGGTCAACTGATCAAAAAATAGGCACATGCATTTTACTATGGCACAGTAATATAGTAATAATTTACTAAAGTTACTAAGAGTTTTACTGTTGATTTCCTCTTTTCCTGATCATTTGGAATGAGGATAAAAAGACAAAAAACAACAACAACAACATGCAAATAAGTTAAAACATCCACTCCATATATATATTTTCCTGAATATTATGAAATTCAAGACGGCCACCCCTGATGATGTCATAATATGCAAATTAGATGAGTATATTTACACCCCACATAAACTTTTGGTCATGCCCAACATGACCTTCCTGGTTTTTTGCTTTTCCTCTATCTTTAAGCCCTTTCAAGCCACAAGCTTTTGAAATCTTGATGTCAAAATCCAGCATTTTTTTCCAAAAATCCCTGGCACCTAAAGGGTTAATGTGAGTAAAACTGAAGCAATTGTGTTTGGGCCCTCTGTGGGGAAAGAAAAAAAACATTGTTAATGTTGGAAATCGGTAACACTTTATAAAAACTTTTATTAATAAATCATTAACAAACATTATACAATTTTTAACAAATCATTAGTTAATATATATTCACATATCTAGAAATATGAGATACTGTGCTTGTTAATGTTAACTAATAAACTTATTAAGCATTACCAAATGATTAACAGATTGTAATGCCACACCAGCAGAAGGAGCCCTCCCTTAAGTACTGATTATTACTGCTCCCTCTGCTTCCTCTATGATTTCTTCCTGTTTGGCAGCCATATAAGGATGACCATGCCAAACAGGCCTTTGAGAATTATTGTTTTGCTTTAGTGGACTCTACTGAGCATTTTCCTTGTTTTTCCACGTTTACCATAGTCTTGTTTCATTGCCATTGTTATTGCCTTGTTTATTTTGTTACTTTGCACTGCTCTCTTGGATTTCGAACTTGGACTGTTGCCTTGTGTTTTTGTGGATGTTTTGCTGCCTGCCCTGACCATCGCCTGTTTCTGGATTATGCTTCTGTCTTGCCCTTGGATATTACGGTTTGCTAGTATTAGGACCCTGCCTGTTTTGACTACGAACTGTGTTTAATAACGCTTGCACTTGGATCTATCATAGTTGTCATGACGAGTCCCTGTTACAGAATGCTTCTCCACCTACAGATCCAGCGGCTTTTCCAATCACCAGATCAACCGTGAATAGGGTGGCCATATGTACCATTTATACGGGACACGTCCTCGCCAGGATTTGGTAACACTTTGTTTTGATGGTCCCTTTTGAACATTCTGTTGACACTAAGTAATGTTGCAACTACATGTCAACAAACTCTCATTAGAGTATTAGTAGACTGTCTGCTTCATATCTGCTAACTCTTTATTGTGATGGTCTCCCAACAGACACTCTACTGACTGTAAGTAACTTTGCAAGTATGTCAACATTCTAACCCTAACCCTACCAGTCTACTAATACACTACTAACACTCAAATGAGAGTTAGTAGAAATGTAGGTGCAATGTTACTTATAGTCAACAGAATGTGTTAAAGGACCATCAAAATAAAGTGAAACCCGGGATTTTTATATTGCCTAAAACATCCAAAGTAGTTTGACCAATAATATGCAGGTATTGTATATAATTGACCAGTCGTGGTGTGTGAGAAGGTGAGATCTAAAGAGAATAATCAAAGCAATGCAAATACGCGCACGTTTGTTTGTTCATTCAACT
The DNA here is from genome assembly GCA_021397915.2 of Tor tambroides. Taxonomy (NCBI): domain Eukaryota; kingdom Metazoa; phylum Chordata; class Actinopteri; order Cypriniformes; family Cyprinidae; genus Tor; species Tor tambroides. The sequence goes on along the minus strand of JAFVLL020017833.1, from coordinate 5,675 downwards.
TGAAGCATCACTGCGCACCGATCAAGATTCAAGATTTTTATTTGTCACATACACAGTTATACAGAGTGTAACCAGCAGTGAAATGTTAGTCAGGTCTGCTCCATGGACAGTGCAATTGTATGCAATACAAACACAAAGAATATACATAAACATAAAAAAATAAAGTAGAAATAAAAAATAAAATATAAAATAAAATGTGCAAAAAAATAAATAAGTGTGCAGGACAGTATACTGTAGACTTAATAAATAACAATATAAGAAGGAATGTGCAAGAAGAATGTGCAAACAGGTTGTACAGGGTATTTACATAGCAGAAATACGAATGGTAGAAAAATTATTAAACTTACTGATTATTAGTGATTATTAAATGGAGTCATGTTGGTGTTATGAGACTGAGTTTGAGTTTAGGAGCCTGATGGCCTGGGGGAAGAAGCTCTTCCTAAATCTCTCAGTTTTTGCCATCAGGCTATGGAAGCGCTTACCAGATGGTAGCAAAGTGAAGCGACAGTTACCAGGGTGATTTGAGTCCTTGATGATTTTGACAGCTCTGCTTTTGCAGCGTTTGAGGTAGATGTCCTGCAGGGAGGGGAGAGCAGACCCTGAGATACGCTCAGCTGAGCGCACAACTCTCTGCAGGGCTTTACAGTCCTGATTGGAGCTGTTTCCATACCACACTGAGATGCACTGAGTCAATACACTTTCTATGGTCCCTGAATAGAAAGTTTTCAGGATTGCTGGTGAGACCCTGAATTTCCTCAGCTGTCGCAGATGGTACAGTCTTTGCCTGGCTTTCTTAACCTGTGTTTGAATGTGTGTAGTCCAAGTCAGGTCCTCTGAGATGTTTACACCGAGGTACTTGAAGCTGCTCACCCTCTCCACAGGGGTCCCACTGATCATAAGAGGAGTGTAGGGACTCCTCCTGCTGACTCTTTCTGAAGTCCACAAACAGCTCTTTAGTTTTGCTCACATTCAGAGAGAGACAGTTGTCCTGGCACCATGATGTAATTCTCTCTACCTCATCCAAGTATGCGGTCTCATCATTGTTGGAAATGAGGCCCAGAACCACAGTATCATCAGCAAATTTGATAATAGATGTGGAGCTGTGAGAGGACACGCAGTCGTGTGTGTAGAGAGAGTAGAGCAGGGGACTCAGGACTGGCCTGTTGAGGCTCTCGTTCAGGGGATGGAGTTTGAGAGGACTGGCCAAATTTCACCACCCAGGGTCTGCTGGTGAGGAAGTCTTGAATCAGTCACATAGTAGAGAGTTTAGGCGAGGTCTGTGAGTTTAGAAGCTAGCTTGATGGGGACTATAGTATTGAAAGCTGAGCTATAGCCAATGAATAGCAGCCTTACATAGTTCCCATTGTCACTGTCAACGTGTGTGAGGGAAGAGTGGAGGACGTGAGAGATGGCATATTCAGTAGATCTATTGGGGCGATAGGCAAACTGAAGAGGGTCCAAAGTAACTGGGATGGAGGAGCAAATGTGGCTCTTTACAAGTCTCTCAAAAACCTTCATGACTATTGATGTAGAGACGCTGGACGATAGTCATTCCAGGTAGAGAGTTTATTGTTCTTAGGCACAGGGATGATGACAGATTTTTAAAGGAGGTGGGAACCACAGAGGTAGCAAGTGTAGGACTCATTAAAGATTGAAGTAAACAAACCAATGACTGGTGGTGCAGGACCTCCAGAACACGGCCAGTAATTCCATCCAGGTCCGGCTGCTTTCCTGACGTTCACTTTCTTTAGGGCCCTCCGAACCTCGTCCTCCGACACGGTGATCACATGATTATTGCTGCTCTGCCTGCTGCTTCCTGACGCGCTGATCGGCAGAGTCGTGCTGCCGCCATTGCATTCAAAGCGGCCGTAGAAGGTGTTTAAAGTGTTTAACACTTCGCATAACACCCAATGTACTTGTTACATTGCAAGAAGAATGGCATCTACGCTAATATTAGTCTGTTTCTTTCTTATTCCGAGATCACCATTGCCACCCAATCCAGTCCGCATCCAGATCAGATGGTGGATCAGTACCTAGAGATGACCTCTACAGGCCTGAACGTCAGCGTAGATCAGGACACCTAGATGAACCCCAGAGACAGATCCCCAGTGAGGACCTCGTCACCAAGACAGCCATCGGGACAAGACCACGGGAACCAAATGAGTCCTTTACAAAATCTAACTTTGCTGCAGTTGGAACTGAACTGCTGTTTCGTCAGGCCAGAGGAGAACTGGCCCCCTGACTGAGCCTGGTTTCTCCCAAGGTTTTTTTCTCCATTCTGTCACCGATGGAGTTTTGGTTCCTTGCCGCTGTCGCCTCTGGCTTGCTTAGTTGGGGACACTTCATTTTGATATAGTCAAATTGATTGCGCAGATACTGTTTAAACTGAACTGAGCTGGATGATGACATCACTGAATTCAGTGATTAACTGCCTTTAACTGAAAATTGAGTGTTTACTATTGTCCTTTTGCATTATTGACACACTATTTTCCTATTTGATACTGTAAAGCTGCTTTGACACAATCTGTATTGTTAAAAGCGCTATATAAATAAAGGTGACTTGACTTGATAAAGTAATCCATATGAAACCAATGCGATGTCCAGTCTTTCCAGTCTGACTTCATTATCTCTAATTTGATCACGCCCACAAGCTACTTTCGCTTTGATATTTCAGTAGTCCATGTGAGACGTGCAGCATGTAAATGCCCACATCACCTCCATAACAAAGCAGCAAGACTTTTCTTCAAGTTCATCTCGGCTACTGTTCGTTTCTGGAAGACGCGCTGAGAGGAATAAGCTTTGGATTACCTAAGAAAAAGAATGGCAATTTCATAAACTCCATATAATAGTGAGTTTTAACATTCTATAATACAGTTTTATTATAAGTTTTAAGATGTTGTCTTTGTAGGGTCCAACTAAAGGACCCCACAAAGTAGTATATTTCTGTTTTTACTATCTTTGTGGGGACAATAGGACCCCACAAAGTAGTATAAACAAGGATGTGTGTATGTGTATATGTGTGTGTGTGTGTGTGTATATATATATATATATATATATATATATATTAGTGCTGTCAAATGATTAATCGCGATTAATCGCATCCAAAATAAAAGTTTTTGTTTGCATAATATATGTGTGTTCTGTGTATATTTATTATGCATATATAAATACACACACATGCATGTATATATTTTGAAAATATTTGCATGTATTAACATGTTTATATTTATACTCATAAAATGTATATTATAAATAAATATATTTAATATATAAACATAACATATTTTTCTGAAATATATACTTGCATGTGTGTGCATTTATATATACATAATAAATATAAACAGCATACATACATATATTATGTAAACAAAACTTTTATTTTGGATGCGATTAATCACGATTAATCGTTTGACAGCACTAATATATTGTCCGCAAAGTCCAATATGTAAATGGATGAAAGTCTTGATGTGTATGTGTGAGATCGGTCTCACGGGTCCATACACTCGAACCAACAGTGCTGTCCTGTGTTAAATCCTCAAGAAACAATCCAGAAATAGCATTAGTTATTCCTTTTTGGGTACAATCCAAGCACAGGCAAAACAGCGGCGTAATGAGATCGATCGCTAAAGTCCATTTAGAACAGATCGGCGATTTTCCCCTTCTAGAATGCTGAAAAGCCCACTTCCTATATAGGGAATCCTAGATCAGCTGATCTCCTTACGTTACGGGGAATCCCAGGTAGATCATGGAGATATTATTGCGGCATAAAATGGCAGCTCAACCATAAGTGCAGGGCAAAAGAACTCAGGGTAATACTAATATAAAAACAGCTGACATGCATAAATACTCATGCTAATAAGCAGCCTTATAAATGTACCCATATTATGTGGCCATGCTACAAGCTTATTTATTAAAGGGGTTTATAGCAATTCTTAGTAATTTGTGCAGCTGTAGCAGCAGTATGCATAGCTATCCTGATCGAAATGTTAGTGAATTTTAATAGCAGCAGATGGTAAGTGAACTCTTTAGGTGAATAGGCATTCTATTACTTTTGCTTATTCAACAGGGCTTAGCCTACAGCAGATTTTGTGAACTCTCCCAAGTGAAATAAGCATGATTTAATTGCATTAATAATGTAAAAACTGTTTATTTAATAAAGGGGCTATAGCAGTTCTAAGTACGTTAGCAGCTGTAGCAGTTAGCTATTCAGATTGCAATGTCAGTGAATTTCATAGCTTGCATAGCAAATTCAGATGCAAGGTTAGAAATAATATTAAAAGCAGCATGCATAGCAAGTCATAGTTTTTGCTAATATTGCAGCGGCAGCAGAAAGTGCTTTAGTTCCATGAAATTTCAGTGATATCTCATGGATGGTAAATTAACTCTTAAAGCGCAATGGGCATTAAATTACTTTTGCTTATTCAGCAGGGTTTACAACAGCAGCAGCAGTTTATGCTTAGAAAATTCTGATATAATATTATTACCACAGCAGCTCGCACAGTAAATTCATACTACAACATTACGAAAAGTATTAACAGCAACAGAATGTATTGCAACCCAGTATTGAAATAGTTAGTGAATTTTATTAAGAACAGCAATAAATAATCTATGTAGTTGCATGTAGTTGGGTTCAGTAAAAGCTTAATCATAAGTAGTGATCACAGTGCCACCATAACAGGTGTATACGTGGTAGCGACAAACGTGGTAGCGACTACTTTCGTAGGCCTACTAGATATAGTGCAAGCACTCAAACTACATCAGAAATAGAACAAGGCCTTGGTTACTGACGGGAATAGTTGTGTGGTCGTATCGCACCACATACATTGCGGACAGCTTCACCTATCGTAATGGGTTCTATTGAATTTGTCATGTTGTGCCGCTCACGCCTGGCGTAGGAGTGTTAGAGTAAAATAGACATTTGCCTAGCTACCTATATGCCTAATTAACGGAGCTTACAGCAGTTTAGTTTTCTTGTGCAGTAGCAGCAGCCTGCATAGGCTTTCAGTCATCGAGAATATTACCCTTACGAAAAAAAAAGTTTATTCAAGTGTGCTATTAGTATACTTCTTTTAAACTAAAAATATGAAAGTATACTTTCAATCTACTTTTTATGTACTTCTCAGAAATGTGCTTTATGTAATTCTCAGAAAAATACTTAAAAATGACATTTACGTATACTTGACTTATACTTAAGTGCATGCACACAGTAATGAACCCACACCCGGCGCAGTGGGCAGCCAATGCTGCGGTGCCCGGGGAGCAGTTTGGGGGTCGGTGCCTTGCTCAAGGGTCTCACCTCAGTTGTGGTATTGAGGGTGGAGTGCTGGTTATTCACTCCCCCCACCTACAATCCCTGCCAGACCTGAGACTCGAACCCACGACCTTCGGGTTACAAGTCCAACTCTCTATCCATTAGGCCACGGCTGCCATGGAAGCACATGTATGGCAAAATTCAATTTGCAATGTAATATGCAAAATGGCAATACAATATGTAAAATGGCAATTTATTTCTGTATTTAAATTTGCATTTTCCCATACATATGTGCAACATTTAGTGCAAAATGAAAATGAAAATTCGACTATATAATTTAAATTTGCCATTTTCTACACTAGTTTTAATATGCATATTAAAAACATATTTTAAAGCTTTATAAGTTGCAAAATTAAAATGTATT
>JAFVLL020017830.1:22125-90530 GCA_021397915.2 Tor tambroides | reverse complement strand
TGAACTCTTCCCCAGATGTGTGGCTTGACGCAAACCTGTTTCTGAGCTCTACAGGCAGTTCTTTTGACCTCAGGGCTTAGTTTTTGCTCTGATATACATTTTCAGCTGTTAGACCTTTTATTAAGATGTGTGTGCTGTTTCAAATCATACCCATTCAATTGAATTTGCCACAGGTTAACTTCACTCAAAGTGTAGTAACATCTACAAGCAATATGAATGCTCCTGAGTTAAATTTCAACTGTATGGGGTTTGAATACTTATGCAATGGAATCATTTATGTTTTTTATGTTTAATAAATTTGCAAAGATGTTAAAAACCTGTTATTTGCTTTGTCATTATGGTGTGTGGAGTGCAGATTGTTGTGTAAACAAGTAATTTAAAGTGGTTTAACGTCAGGCTGCAACATAACAAAACGTAAAAAAATGAAGGGGTTTGAATACTGTATACACAAAAATCTGTATGTTTATATATGTTTTTGTAATAAATTTTAAATACATGTCTATCTTTTATATTTACTTGTATAATATCAACATGTATTAACAGGTTTTAGGATGGATGTACATGTACATGAAATATATATACAAAAATGTATTTGTATACATATTTGTATGTGATATTTATGTTAATATATGAAAATTTCTAATAGGTTTAATATATGCTTTTATTTCTTGACAATATATTTTATATATGGAAATTTAATATAGATATATTACATTTGCGTATGGGAAAGAGGCACTGTAAACAATTTTTTGGTAAAAAACAGATTATTGGAGTACTTTAAAAAAGAAAATGCTATTTCGGTCTTTCTACTTCAAAATTTCTCTTTAATTCAGTGTGTTTCTTTGTAATTATTTGTGAAATTTACTAGAAATTTCTGAATGAAAATTGTTTTAAAGTAAAATAGTCACATGGTCTACTGTTTCATTGTCTATAATTTTATTTATTAATTTGTCTATATAAAAGGAAATTATATTATTTTTTAATTCATATCTAAACCCCTTCAAGCCACCAAAATGAATTTCATTTTAATGGAAGATGTTTGAAGTATGTTTCTAGATATTAAAGAATGTTTCAAGTATCAACAAAACGCTTCAATACCAAGTCATTTGTTATGTTTTGAATTTGTCAGTTGTTCTATTCAGTTTTTATTTGTGCATCAGTTTTTGTTACATCAGATGGTATTTCACGACTCCACCTAAATTATTCTTTCACACATTTGTAAATGACATGTAAAGCTGGTTATATATATATATATATATAGTGCTTTTCACACTAATTACTGTTTCATAATCAGCTTTACAGAAAATACTGTGTTACAAATCCCTCCAGTTAGCAAGCCAAGGGCAATGTGGCATGGAAAAAGCATAGTCAAGTAAAATGTGATCATTTATATTTAATAGGTAAATTAGCACCCATCAATTTTATGAGTAGCCACAAGGTAAAGCCAGATGTGGTGCTATATTGAAGAAAAACAAGAAGGAGGGGAAAAGGTGAAAGTGTGAAACCAGAGTGAGCTCAGAGTGAATTAAAATGTAGTCTCACGTGCGGTTAGAAAGAGATATCTTACAGACAGTCTGTAACCTAAGATAAGCTTTTAAATTTTTACATGGAAATCTGATCATATTAAAACGGCTACACCAATTATTCCACCCACTTCGAATGCTAATTATTCATGCCTCAAAAGCAACTGCATTGTCATCTTACAGTTAATATACTTTAATAGCCCTCATTACAGGTGCACGTACACACCTGTTTCGTGGAAAAACTCACACCCTCTGTAAGTTTGTGTTTTACAGTATGTTTGTTTGTACTGTTTGTACTGTGTTTTGGGTGTGATATAAGGAAAGGAGGTGATTTGTGGCCAAGTATGGTGACCCATACTCAGAATTTGTGCTCTGCATTTAACCCATCCAAGTACACACACACAGCAGTGAACACACACACACACCATGAACACACACCCGGAGCAGTGGGCAGCCAGTGTTGCAGTGCCCGGGGAGCAGTTGGGGGTTCGGTGCCTTGCTCAAGGGTCTCACCTCAGTCCTGGTATTGAAGGTGGAGAGAGCGCTGGACATTCACTCCCCCCACCTACAATCCCTGCCGGACTTAAGACTCAAACCTACAACCTTTGGGTTACAAGTCCGACTCTCTAACCACTAGGCCATGACTGCATCAATAATGCATTGTACTCAGTGTACCATAGCGTTTAATTGCATGTACAGTTAATTTAAGTTATGAAAACATCCCAAGACTGCATCTGTGTACTCCTTTGCTTTGAGGCTCCTTAGATATTCTCATGGGCTGTGGTTCAGTGTGTCTGTGTGCCACAGTCATCTATTGGGATTTCTGAGCATATCTCTAAGAGAACCGCCTTTCTTTTGTCTCACCTCACTTGAGTCTGTGTGTCTTACTTTCTTCATATCTTGCACGTTCTCTCTCATTATGTGCTCAGTTCCTCCACCTCTATTGATCTTCATCCCTTGTTTCTGCTAGTGAACAGTGTTGGGGAAGCCATTTTGAAACTGTACCTCGACAAACTGCATGCTCTTAATTTAACCTGACAGTGAGGGCCTTCTTTCTAGGAAAAAAATAGTTAAAAAATAGATTGATAACTACAAATATTCAGGTCAAGAGACTTGGTGTAAAAACACTGGTATCAGTTCACCACACTTATCTAAAATTAAAATGGAAGCATGTCGTGCGAAAGCTGCTGAGCCTGAGGTAAAGTTATTTTCATAGTTTCATGGGATACAAACTGTAACATTGAAAATAAAGGCAAGAAGAAAACATGAAATTGTATTATCTAAGTCCTAATGTGTTTATGAGGTATTACTTTTATCTGAGGTATTTTTAACTGCCCTTTTAAGGGAACAACTACAGTCAAGCCACCCTTCAGAAAAAAGTTATCTATAGGCTACTACAAGCTAAAAAGTATATAATTACATTGAAATGATATAAAAGGGTAATATATTTTTAAGTTCCACTTTTATAATAACTAAAGATAATTATAATAACACTGAATCATATCTGATTTGAATAAATAATAATAATTATTAGATTAGCCTATATGAGTCCGTAAAAAAAGAGCAGTAGTTTGACTCTATAGCACAAACTTAATAGGTTATATTAAAAATATAGAATATATAAAATGTATACTGTATAAAAACATGAACATATATATGGAAATATAGCATATTTAAAAAAAATAGCTACTAAACTAATTAAAATAATTAAACTAATTAAAACCTCATCATTTGCATATTAATGAGTAGAAAACTTATTGCCAACAACATAATTCAGGTAAGTATTACTTTTTTAATCTCATTCGTAAAATGCCACTAGTACTCCAGTGATTCAAAAGAGTCGAGAAAAAAACGGGTTTTTGAATCAGTTCGTTGAAATGAATCGGAAATCCAACGCAATTTGCGAGAAACCTTCTAGTTTGATTGTTATTCAACACACTCGATTGTAAGTTGCAAACTAATTAGACACAAAGTCAAAGCAGTACGTTCTGTCGCGCTACACCGCTAATCATTGCAGCAAAAATTGCTATTTACTGAAATAGTAGCCTAACATTATTTTGAAAACAGACTATTGATAAAGTTGTTACGTTGAGTGAGTTCCTCCGCGACGCTTTTTTCTCCACTGTAGTTTCCTCAGCTGCTCCTGGATAAACAGGTAAACAGACCCAAAGAACACACACAGACAAAAGCGAAAGGAACTACGTTTAGATAAGCAGAAAAGAAGATTTTAACGGTTGGGTCTATTATAATATATTTACATATGGTTATTACTATAATTTTTTTCACTTATTATTTTATATTAATAGCTAACCATTCTGTCTTACATTAAACCATACATCCCTTACATAAATTAATCGTGGTTTTACTACAAAAAAAAACAAAACAAAAAAAAACATGGTTACTATAGTTAAACCACAGTAACCACAAATTAGCTGTATTTTTGGTACACTAACCATAGTTTAACCATGGTATTTGTAGTAAAAAGGTGTTTATACAAATGGTAAGCAATACACCAAAAAACATGGTTACTACACTTTTACAATAAATAAAACCATGGTTAATTTTTGTCAGGGTTATCACCCTCGTGAAAGTGTGGATGTGTGAGGGAGGTATCAGTGATGTGATGGATATTGAGAAGGTGATACGAGGCCTTCTTGTACTGCAGCCAAGAAGCTGTTTGAGAGTGTAGATGTTCTGATTGGCTGTTGATTGTTTTGTGGAAGGGTGCTGATGTTCTGATTGGCTGCTGAATGTTTTTGAGGAAGGGTGCTGATGTTCTGATTGGCTGGGTCCCAGCAGGCACGGCACACCTGAGACCAAATGCTGAGTGTCTGTGGGCTGCAGCGGGCACAGTGGAAAAATACAGAATCCCGACTCTGCCAACCGTGAATAGGTTCACACACAGGGAGATGTGCATAGACACAGGCACACAAACAGGGCATACAACACAAAAATGTATTCAGAAACCAAATCTATCCAACACCTTTGAAGTATAATATGCATGTGTGCTTGAGAGTAATTAAGCCCCTGTCAGCATTGCATGTTATTTTGATCACACAGTGCCCCACATTTCCTTGTCATTTACATGTGCATGTTTGAAAAGAAATTATCATAAATATTAGCAAATGAAATGCAGAAAATCAGTCCAAGGCCAGGTTAGAAAGGAAGTGCCACAATTTCAATATCAGTAGAGACTGCTGTGTAGTCTACTGTCTATGTAATCTGTTGCATCATTTCCTAGGATAGAGAAATGCATCTCATTTTCCACAAGGTGCAACAATCAAAAACTGATTACTCAGATTTTCAGTGAGTTCAGCACATTAGGAATATGAAATCTGAAATCAGCAAGCCTTATTTTTAGCTCATTGCTGTGTGGTTGCCAGGGTGTTTTGGGTGGTTGCTAAGTTGTTATTTAGACTACAGTGTTGTTATGCAGTGACTAAGGTGTTTTTGGGTAGTTTTAACATATTGCTATGTGGTTGCTAGAGTTTTGCTAACTTCAGAGTACCACATTGCTATCTGGTTGCCAGTTGTTTCTGGGTGGTTGCTACAGTATATAATATTCTGTCTATGTGATGTTTCGCCTAGTTTATTATTGGCTAAGCTAAAATTGTTATTACTTTGAAAATAGCTTCACTATTTTAGGTCTGTTGCACAATTGATGCATAATACGCACCGAAGTGTAATAGTTAGAATTAGTGGTTTGTTCTAAACCCATAACCCTAAGCATGAGTAATAATAATTGTGATGCTTGTGTAACTTCTCTTTATATGGAGGACCCAGAAAATATTAGCTTCTATGGTTAGGTCAATAGACTTAATATAAGCAAAAAATAGATGATGCAATATGCTAGCTATGATAACAGAATTTTAAGAATTACCATGAGTCACGATCCACAACCTGCTAAGAACTTGGCAAACCACACCCTGCAATCTTCTTACGTCTTTCGTTCAAATCCTGTTCCATCCATCTCCTCACACAATAAGTCACTCATAAGTCTCTTGACAATGTCTCCTGCACCCAATATCAAATTACTTTGGATCTGGCAACAGTAGCCCATTAAAACCTACTTTATGACTGTGTCTGATACTAATAATACATGACCTGTCCATCTGTCCTGTGCAGTTATACAACAGTCCTGTTTGCCCCAATAAAAAAATGACCCACCAGAAGAGACAAAAAGGGACCAAACCAGGGAGAAGGATGCAAAATGAAAATGACAAATAGAGGGGAAAATAAGATGAGTAGGATGATGCATTTGATGCAAGATAAATGGAGACAGGTAAGGCCACTGAGGACGATGGCAGCACAGGTGGGCAACAGAAAGGCTGTATCAAAGAGAGTAGAAACCTTAGGAGAGAGATAAACTGGAGCAGAGAGGTCAGCGTGACATAATAGTCGGACTGAATTCTGCAGGGAGTCTCAGTTTGATGGAAGGAAGGAACAAAGAAGATCTCAAGCACAGAGAATAGACTTAGCAGTCTTGTGTGTGAAATGGTCAGAACAGGTGATCTTTAGAGACCCATGGTGAGAGTGTCTGACTTTCTAGAGGCTGATTTGGCTGTGTCTTGTTGTACATGCTGTACATAGACACTCACACAAAGACAAGTACGCACAGAATTCTGCTTAAGTGAACTTTAGCAAAATAACAGAATGTTGTGGGATCTGCATAAATCATAAATCATTGTTGCATAAAACTCACTTAAATTTATTGCAGCACAATCTCACGCACTGCACTTCCCTTTAAAATGAGTTTTACAGTTTTACATGCTGGCCACTTGGGTATCATATACCCAATAAAAATTGAAAACCAAATCATTTTTTAAGGAATGTTCAGGATTCAAAACAATAACAGCTGTCTATTACCACAGACTGTGATTGAAATTATGATTAAAAGTGATTAAAATGCAGTTGGAAGGAGCAAGGCATTCCAGAATGTTTCAGAGCAGAAATGTTCAGCTTATATATTTGCATTAGTGGCTGCCAAATGCATAAATGTTAATATGCTTATAATATTTTTTTTTTACAATGTGTTATTTGAACTCTAAGGTTGTCTTAATGTTAAATAAATCAATTTATCTTTTTGTTAAAAAAAACTAATTCTTTTTATTATTTACAATTTTGTAAATCTTTTTGTAAAGAAAAAATCTTTTTGTAAAGAAAAATAAAATTAACATTTAATAAAAATATGAATCCATTAAATGTGCAAATATAGTGTTAAAAACTTTGTAAAACATTTGTAAAGAAACCATAACATTTAAAGTACAAATATTATTTCTAGCAAATATGCAAATACATTAATAAAATTAAAAATGTTGTAGCTTGTTATGTTATTAAATGTAATTCCTGTAAAAATTTGCAAAGAAACAATAACATTTAATGTAAAGTATAAATATTATTTCCAGCAAATATGCAAATGCATTACTACAATTAAAAAATTGCAGCTTGTTATAAGTTATTAAATGTAATTCCTGTGTTTTTTTTTATTTCCAGTTTACTTGCATGTATCATAGACTTCCACTAGCAATTTTTTCTTTGCTTTTATGGCAGAATTATTTTATGTGTTAATGGACAGCAGTCTTGAATTGTAACATTTCTGTAACCTGCATAATTTTTGAGATAATAGTGTTTATATTTTTGAATATGAATTTTTTATTTTAATTAGAAATTGCAAAAAGGACATGCACAGAAATACAGTTTTCTCTTTTATCAATGTAACTATTCTCCCCCTCTCTGTTTTCTGGAGGTGTGAAAGTGTGGTCTATTCTCAAGCCATTGCAAGTTGGAACACTGTGTACTAGACGAGCTTCCCATGCTGTGAGTAATCAACACTGTGCATTTCTTCATATTAAAATGGATAACAAAACCAGAGAAAACACTGCATTCCTCTAAGATTTAAAAACAGACAAGGGACTGGTTTATTGAGTTGGTCGACCAATGGGAAAGAGTCAGAGATAAGCAAAGAGATAACATCACACACAGAAGAGCAGACTGCCTATGCTCTGTGCCAGAGATGGCCTTTAGTGTGCCAGTCCGTGTTCTGTTTAAATATAAACATGGTGAACCCCCATGAAAGGGAACGTAGAAATACAGAGCAATTTAGCAGTGCTGCAGTCATGCTCACACAAAGGGAATAAACCCCGTGATTTATCCAACAGCCTCCACATCCACACATCACTCACCCATAACCGCCCACACTTCAAACATCCAACACAAATGCCACCCACCCCTCTCGTCCCTCCAAGCACACCTGTCTGTTCTTCTCTGTTATCCCTGACGGCCAGTGAACCCAAGGCATTACGTGCGCACATACAAAGTGACCCCAAATATTGTGTTCAGTCACTCTTATAAATGAACATATTGTAATGTAATGCAATATAATAATGCAATTAAGTGAATCAGTATCACCAAAAAAGGGTTGCGTTTTTGGTAAATGACAAAAAATTATACATGATAGAACAATAATTTTGCACTCATTTATACCATGCAAAATGAAAATAAAAAGCATTTGGAGACTAAAATGTCCAGATGGTCATTACAAAAATATTGTATTTGATTTTATCATCAAAATTTGTTTGCAGGTGCCACTAAGTTTGATATTATGGAAGCCAGTTTCCACCACAGAATAAAAAAAGGTCCCACTTTATATTAGGTGGCCTTAACTACTATGTACTTACATTTAAATTAATCATTTGATATAATGCACTTATTGTGTACATACAAGTTTTTACATTGTACTTATATTTTTAAAAATACCTATATGTAGTTACATCTGTAATTAATTTCTGTAATTACATTTATAATTACACTGTTGACCCATCCCTTACACCTTAACCCACCCTTAAACCTACCCATACCACTTAACCTGTCACTAAACTTACCCGTATCCCACCTCAATAGCAGCAAAAGTGTTTTGCAATACAATATGACCACAATAAGTACATTGTACTTATTTTTTGATGTAAGTACATAGTAGTTAAGGCCACCTAATATAAAGTGTGACCAAAAAAAAAAAAAAAGTAATTGCGTTACATTTTTTCTTGCAATTCTGAATTTATAGCTCACAGTTAAAATAGTTGTATTTTTATATGGTTATAATTGTTATAAATTGTTATTAAGATATAAACAAAGATGTCATCTCACAGTTTTGACTTTTTGTCTCTAAATTCTGAGTTTATATCTCGCATTTCTGTAATTGCGACTTTTTCTGTCATAGTTCTGACTTTTCTCGCAATTGCAAGTTTATAGCTCACAAATATGAGTTTATATCTTGCAATCAGAATCGTGAGATAAAAAATCAGAAATACCTTTTTCTTTTTTTAATTCAGTGGCAGAAACAGGCTTTCAAATGATATTTTGTTCTGAAAGTAGTGAAACGTATTGTTTCATTTCTATTTTTTTTACATTTTGTTATATAATCCAAATGAACAACACAAGATACAGAACAATTACAAACGTCCCACCCTAACACATATAACAAAGTTAAAGGGGTCATATAATGCTTTTTTAAAGATCATTATTTTGTGTATTTGGTGTAACAGAATATGTTGACATGTTTTATTGTTCAAAAAACACATTATTTTTCAAATACTGTACATTATTGTAGGTCCTCTATGCCCCGCCTCTCTCAAACGCTTCGTTTTCTACAAAGTCCCTCCTTCCGACAAGTGCAGTCTGCTCTGATTGGCCAACTGGCACAGTGCATTGTGATTGGCCGAACACCACGAGCCGCGTCGGAAATGTAACGCCCCTTTCCATAATCGCGAGCTTCAGCTTTCAAAATTATAGTAAAGACAGTAAGTAATGTCTTTAATTTTACCATCAGTTCAAGCCCGAGAGGGGAACAGAGTCGCATGACAGACACAGTGATGAAGCTCATATGTGTTTGCACACAAGCCGCGATTGTGTGACCGTTTCTCCCTCTCTCACACAGGTGAACACACACACACACAAACGACGCTGCGCTGTGACTCTCTCTCTCTCTCTCTCACACACACACACACACAACGTGCAAAATTCCACATTTAAACAGTCAGTAGCAAATACTTAAACTAATAACAAAACACACAATCCTCCTGATTCAGAAGCGCCAGATTTTCATACCAAAGTCAGAATTAGCCTACCTCCTCTCCTAGGTTCATGAAACGGTCGTCCATAAAATGCGTTGCTGTTCTGTTGTAAGTAATCTTAATGATTCCTAAATGCATCTACTTTCAGAAGGCCAAATAAAGTGCTTTTGCTTTCGCATAGAAACACACAGCATCTCCCTGACATGACTGCCTGCATCAACACTACTGCGGTTACTGAAACCACGCCTTCTTTCTTTGCGTGAACATTTGGGCTGCATTATGCAAATATTTCCACATCGTGACGTAGAGATGTGGCGGCGTGTTTGAACGAGGCGTTTTAGAGGGCGTGTAGGTCTTAGCACGAGTAAGAATATCTCTTTGGTTTTGAGACTTTAGTCTTTGCAACTTCAGGGATCTTATCTATGCACAATCAGCTTGTAACACTCCAAAGAGAAAGGAAAACTTGAAATCGCATCATATGACCCCTTTAAAACAATAATATTTAATTAATAAACAAACAAAAAAATAAGGATAGTGATACTTATACTTACAGATGTAGTATATATACATAAACACAATAATTGAATAAAATGAAATAATAATTGTAAAAAATTAACTTGAAAATTACATAAATGAAGTGAAATGTATTAAAGTGTTTAAATATTCAAATACTTTTGGGACTCACTGTGTATTAAAAAAAATTCCATTAAACATCATAGACAGAAGGACAATGATCTCATTGCATTCTGGCAGAGAGGCATAGATGATTTCATGGATTGCTTGGATTGCGGAAAGAAAACAGTGGCTGAGATGTGATTTCATGCAGTGTTACTCTGACATATCTGGTTTGTTTATCTTCCATGTAGAATGTGATAGGTTATAGGAGAGTGAGTGAATAAAGGAGGAAGAAGGAAACAAAAATAGAAAGGCACATGGAAACCATAAACCTCACTTCAACCAAAGTGGGATTCCCCCGAAGTCCCCTTCCCTTTTCATTCAGCAGTCTTTCAGTCTCCCCTTTCATCCCCAGCGTGTATCTATGAAAAGAAAATAGGTCTGTGTGTGTGTGTGTTTGCAGGCTTATGAGGGTATGTTAGAGCTTATAGAGTCAACAGTGATCTTCCTGATACTCAAAAGGTTATTCGTTTACTACACTACATCTCAATACTGCTCATTCAAGCTTACAGTCAGTTGAGGGTGCGTGATACATATCAGTAACCTATTGGTTGTTGTCCGATATTAGAGCTAGAGATACAGTATATTGGATATTTCAACTGTGCATGGTTCAGTTCTCTATTTTTACATTTAGATCACTTTTGCTTCATCTAAAATGCACTTGAATTTCATCTTTAAAAACACTGATAATTTATTCATTTTAAGAAAATATCATAATATATTTTTCATACTGTAAATTATAATATTTTGGTTCACTTAAGACTGTTTATTTTAATATTGAACAATTTTAGTTCTTTATTTTAAATTCAAACAAAATAATATAGAAATTTGATGACAGAAATTCTATTAGTGTATGCCTAGAGAAAATATGCTGTATTGAGGCTCTCTCTGTCCTCACAAATATATGACTGTTCAAAAGTTTGTAATCACTATGAAATTGTAATGTTTTGAAATAAATAGGTATTTTTATTAACCAAAGATGTAGTAAAAAAAATAAGAGAAAAGACATTTAGAATGTCACAAATTACTATTTCATTTCAAATAAATTCAAACTGTTTATTAAAGAATACTCCTATTTTACAATATTGCTTTATTTGTTTTTTTTAGTTGATTAAATAGTATTATTAAAATTAAAAATTTCCTAAACATAAAAATGTCTAAGTGATTCCACGCTTTTGAGCAGTACTGTACCTTTCAGTGGCTCTCTCTTTCTCATTCACTCACACACATCTCTACCATATTTCTTTTCATCTTGTTTATCCTATAGCTAAACACACAGGACCTGTTTCCAATCCTCTTTAAGCTCTTGGCAGCTATGCAGGTTCCAGTCTCTCTCTCCCTCTGTGTGTGTGTGTGTGTGTGTAATTAGATCTCAATCTTCAGAAAGATCCAACATTAACAGGAGATGAGTGACTCATAGCGGTCAGTGAGAACACAAGATCAGATGGATGCCAACTAACACACACACACACACACACACACACACACCAGTAGAACCTGTTCGTTGGCACTGCCAGCATGACATTGACACTGCTGATTATAATCTCAAACTAGAATATTTTATCTGCACACGGTTTATACAATTTAATCTCTCCAATAACATTTGTGTCCAAAATTTATTAGCACAATAAATATGCTTACTTGCTTATTTATTTATATTTTTATTTATTAATTTTTATTCAAATTTATAAATTGAGAGAATGCTTCCCCTCTTTTTTCAAATTTTACTTTTTTTTCTTTCTTTTTTTTAACAATTATTTCTGTTTTCAATCAGTCTACTAAGACTAAGTTATTGTTGTTCTGAAGCCCTTACTTTGTGATATTATCCAGTCCCCTGGTTAGTGACGTTAACAGTTGTTGTTGGAGACCGGTTTTAGGAGCCAGTATGAGTGCAGCTTCTTTCTAAAGTGGAACATGCAGTTCCAGATTGGGTTCAAAAAAAGTGGCTTGGGACTAACGATCAGGAAGTCAATCATAATGTTCCAATTAAATGTAGGTCACCTCTTATAAAAATGCTTTCAAAGCCTCTAATGGTTAAGAAATGGCTTTCTTTTACAGAATACTAACTCTAATATAACTGCTATTTGAGCTATTCAGAAAAGGCAGCTAATTATACATCACTTTCCATGAACTGTGCAAAGAAAGTCAGCTTTCAACACCTTCTCCATGATGGCTGCCCTAGGTCTCACGTCCCACACAAGAGCTGAAAAACAGGGGATTGCGTGTTCCTTGAAGTCTTTGGGAATCTGGATTGATGACGGGGAATGTTAGAGATCATGATCTTTTTCAGTTCACTAATGTAAGAGGTTAATTCAGTGTTGGTGTCATCACTGTCCAGTCTTCTGATGAAGAGCTGTGGTGAAAATGAAACGTTGTTTGACGAATCCATGCACTTAGTTTACTCACAGCATATGTATGTATGTATGTGTGTATGTTAAAATACCTCTGGTTCCATGCCATATCTAAACTTGAAATGACACTTTAGGGTATCATTACTGACGTGATTACCAGCCTCCCAAGTTTGGTGAAGTCATCCAAGGGCCATCCAAGACTCACTGAATTGTTTGGAAAGGTCTGGACGTCACAGCCAGAATTAAAGCCAGGGTTTAGATACCAGAGGTGACAGTGTATGGAGGGAGATACAGTACCACCACTGCCTGGGTTTTCCCCCTTAGAAGGGAAACCTCTCCTCTTATGCAATGCAGGAGTAAGAAGTCTGCATTACATTATCCAACTGGTTTTAACATTAACTTAGAATTTTTGTGTTTATATTTTTAATAACAATAATGTATTTTTTTGTAATGATTTCTAAACCCAAAGTGAGACACAAACAGAAACAACAATAAATAAAAACAACAACACAATGAATTTAAAACAACTTCAACTTTAGAAAATGTTGCAAAAGTTCTGAAAAATTCCAAAATTTCCAATAGCAAAGGGGCATTACATAACTTAGGGGCTTCAAATGATATATTAATTGGATATTTAATTGTGCATGCTCATTTCCTTTATTTTTACATTTCATCATCTAACACTCACTTGAAATTTATCTTTAAATCTTTAACCATAATTTAATAATTAATATTTAGTTTTAATCAATCATCTTATTTTATTAATTATTATTAATAATAATTATTTATAATTATACATTTTATTAATTACATTTTTGTTATTATTTCAATAAATAATTAAATGTAATTTATATGTCATTTTTTTCTAAATCTCATACTCTGCATTATAATGCTAAATTAACATATAACTTGATTTTTAGTGTTTTGTTTTAAATTTAATTAAAACCAAATGGTACAAAATTTAGATATCTTCAATTTATTGATTATGAGCTATAACATGAAAAATAATTATGAGCTTATCAATATCAGCCAGAATTATACATTTGGCGTCTGCCCCAAAGTTACTCTCAGGTTTGATTCAAATATACTGAATGTACTTCTGAAGAAAATATACTTAAAAGAACAATAATTGAATTCAATACTTGAATGTTTAATACTTCCCTAAGTATGAGAAATAGTTATTGTAATATTTAAAAATGACATTAAGGTCATTACTCTAAACATGTACCAGGGCTTTCTGTGTGAAAGGTTAATCTGAATCAGGTTGACCTGAAACTAGCATCACTAATAACTTTGTCAATACACAACATTTCTAATCAATAGCAGTTTGGCTGTAGTTAGTAGGTATAGTGCATAAAACCTGGGTCACTGGCATTGGCCTAGTTGGCTCTGAATTATACATGTTAGGAAGGGCCAGAGACAAGGTCATTCTTTGAAACTAGACACCAGTAACACAAACCTTCCAACATGAGCAGGGAAAATGAACACACACACACACTTAAACACGCATTGATAGGGACACGTTTACACAGCGGCACAAAGAAAGTACAAACAATTATACACACCCACAAAACCCATTTAGTGAAGCACTGTATGCTAATTGGTTGGATAGATATAAACAACCACCAGTCAGCAAGTTCTCACACACCCACAAGACACACAGACTATCATTCTGTTATATTATTGTTAATATCTATCTATCTGTCCAAATTACTGTTTTTACTATTTTTTATTCAATATATATAATTCTACGTGGCGCATTTCTATGTTCCTCTGGTCTGAAAGTTTCAAACAACACATACACCTGTATTTACTTTAGTGTACTTGTGGCTTGTCATTACTTGGACATTATGTAAACATTAGGAGATAGCCTAATTCAGATCCTTTTAATCATGTGACTACTTATAGGAGTGAACTGAAATCCTTTGTTTTGTATTTCTGGAGACATATTTAAAGCAGGCTAAATGATTCTTAATGCGGTATCAAGCACTGGGTTAGTCACACACCACACCAAACATGTGAGAGAGAAAAGATAAGATTAGGTTTTCTAAGGAATCTCAGTCCACATAAATAAACTTTGATGTATAGGATGGACAAGACCGCTGCTCACATTATGTACAAAAATGTCCACTGAAAAATTAAAGGGATAGTTCAACCAAAAATTTAAATTCTGTCATTGTTTACTCATGTTGTTCCAAACCTCTGTTGAAATATTTTTTCCTCTCAGGAAAACAAAAAGAAAGGTTTACCAGAATGTGACTTCTTTTACATACACTACCAGTCAAAAGTTTTTGAACAGTAAGATTTTTAATGCTTTTTAAAGAAGTCTGTTCTGCTCACCAAGCCTGCATTTATTTGATCCAAAGTACAGCAAAAACAGGAAAATTGTGAGATATTTTTACTATTTAAAATAACTGTTTTCTATTTGAAAATATTTTAAAATGTAATTTATTCCTGTGATTTCAAAGCTGAATTTTCAGCATCATTACTCCAGTCTTCAATGTCACATGATCCTTCAGAAATCATTCTAGTATGCTGATTTGCTGCTAAATAAAGATTTTTTATTATCATTTTTAAAACAGTTGAGTACATTTTTTTTCAGGATTCTTTGATGAATAGAAAGATCCAAAGATCAGCATTTATCTGAAATAAAAAGCTTTTGTAACGTTATACACTATACCATTCAAAAGCTTGGAGTCAGTATAATTTTTTTTTTTTGGGGGGGGGGGGGCTAATTTATCGAAATTAATACTTTTATTTAGCAAGGATTGATCAAAAGTGATGATAAAGACATTTATAATGTTAAAAAAGATTTCTATTTCAAATAAATGCTTTTCTTCTGAACTTTCTATCAAAGAAATCTGAAAAAATTCAACTCAGCTGTTTTCAACATCATAGTAATAATAAATGTCTTTTGAGCAGCAAATCAGAATATTAGAATGATTTCTGAAGGATCAAATGACTGGAGTAATGATGCAAAAAATTCAGCTTTGAAATCGCAGGAATAAATTACATTTTAAAATATATTCAAATAGAAAGCAGTTATTTTAAATAATTTTAATAAACAAACTCCTTTTAACCAGTTCAATATCGTAGAAAACTGGTCTGAAGCCATTTTAAAAGAATAAAAGAGATAGAATAAACCAAACACGTGTAGTTTATTCTCAACCCGACTACTTCTTGAGAAACGACATAAGAGCAAATCCTTTTTGAAAACCGAATAAAATCCTGAGTTAAAGTGCTACAATTATCCTGATGCTAATATATTGAACTACCCACTATTCAAAGAAGAACAATGAGACAGATCAAATTGAAATCCATTTAAATCCACGTCGCATTGATGCATATGGGGTGTATATTTAGACCCTACAATTAGCTTCATAATGGCTACATTGAGCTTATCTGCTGAATTAATTATAGGTCTGATGATTTGCCATGTTTTGGAACCGTGTACATGAGTTGGTCACATTGTTCCTGTCAATCCACCTGTAGAAATCCATGAATCAGTGTGCATCACATGGAGATCTCTACAGCAGCCACATTAGCACTTTCAGACATAATATGGGGAGGAGGAGTGGACTTACATAACACTACGATACAAACACACATTCACACTGCAGCACGTGTTCCGGGTGAGACACAGACCAGACAGAAGACAAAACCAGATGTTCTGTGAGACACGTCTGGATAGTGGAAGGCCACTGAGTGGTTTCGTAGATCTGTTAAGTAAAAATGTTAAATGAAAGGATTGTATTTCTTCAGCAAAAATGAAGAAAGGAAAGATACAAGACAAATAAAAGACATAAACGCTCTCTCCTGGAGCTGAGAGGTTGTTAATGTCTGAATCTTACTCAAAACAAGGTCCTTCTGGTCACATTCCATCAGCATGCATCCTACTCAGTCAGTTTATCTGGAGAAGCAATCTCTAAGCAGCTTTTGTTTATGCATACGGTCGTTGTGAGATGGTAGCGGGTGCGTATGAGTGTGTGTAAGTGGTTTGGGGTGATGGCTATTAAGTGTTAGTGATTCCAGGAACAGCAGACAGCACGGGGTCTATTGATGCCTGTGACCCTCCTGCAGGGCTGGAACCATTCATCACACACACCTCTCTGTAGTCTCAACATTTTTTCTAGATAGGATACAGCTCTTTTCTAGAAAATGTTTTAGAGGCAAGAAATATGGAAATTAACCAATTCTATTAATCAAGTGTCATTAATAGGCATTTAACTGTACAAAATTAGTTTGATGTAATTTTTTTAAAATTGTTTAAAAAAAAGTTAAATAACAATAATAATTTAATTATATATATTCTCGGTCTTCATTTTATTATATTTTATTTTATTTTCTGTAGCAGTAAGTCATATTTTTATTTATTTATAATTCAACTGTAAATTTTCTCTGTTTTTTATTGTATTTTATTTTATTTTATTTTTTATTTTATTTTTTTCTGTGATAGATTATCCAATCAAATTTATTTCATATTTCATATTTTATCATCATATTTGTATTTAGACAATTAACTGTACAAAATTAGTTTGATGTAATTTTTTTTTTTCAATTTTAAAATGGGTAAAAATGTAAAAAAAAAATAAAATAAATAAATAATAGCTTAATTATTTTATTTTATTTTATTTCATTTCTGATGGACTGTCCAGGCAGTTTCCCTCCCCTCTGGCCGAGTTTGTGGGATCCAGCATCTCTGTGTAGGACACGTAGTTTTATTTTATTTTATTTTATTTTATTTTATTTTATTTATTTATTTTTTTTTATTTTATTTTTTATTTTTCCCTTGGTGATAGATTATCCAATCTGAGTTGCCCTGCCTTCTGGCCTTGATAGAGAGACCCCAGCATCTCTACATAGGACAAACTGTTTGGAAAATGGATTTTATTTCATATTTCATATTTTATCATCATATTTTTATTTAGACAATTAACTGTACAAAATTAGTTCGATGTAATTTTTTTTTTCAATTTTAAAATGGGTAAAAATGTTAAAAAAGTTTAATATTTACTGTAGCAGTAAGTCATATTTTTATTTATAGTTCAATTGTATATTTTCTCTGTCTTTTATTATTTTGTTTTATTTAATTTAATTTAATTTAATTTTATTTTATTTTAACCTTGCAGCATTAATAGCTGAGTTAAAAATCTCGTTAATACTTGTTCACAATAAACTTTCCATTATGAAATGGCACACACAGACTAAGCCCGATATGTTATTTATGTCTACAGACACCCCTGCTTTGAGCACCCACATTTCAGCTTCAGTTTACATGCATGAAATGTCTTCACAAAGGCCTCAAGCTCCACCTGGGCATATGAATACCTCTACACCCAGGAGAGAGTGAATCACCAGCATCCTACTGAAAATCACAGCAGCCACTCCTAAATATAAATATCTCACCCAGTCAGTTTTGGGAATGCCCAGGCAGTTATTTAGTGGTGAAACAGAGCCATAGAATCCACATGCCCATTATTTCCTGATTAAAATGCCAATGAGGGAATGGATCTGACATTAAGAATTCATTTAGAGTGACACCATTAGGGTCGAGTGAAAGTAAACACTAGCTGTTGTTGGGCATTAGATTGCTTGCTTAAGATAAACATCTGTGTTTTAAAGACAGTCTTATCGATACCATTGGGTTGGTTCAACCAATGTGATAATGAGTTACGTAAAAGTGGCCATACAGGCTTCCCAAACAGATGGACCTATGGAGCACAAATCAAACTCACAGTTGTAAACTATATCCATTTGTGTTATGTGCCCCTACAAGCAAGTTCTTTGGTGTTTTTATAAAGAGCAATGACGCAGGCTAATGTAAAGGTCATGCAACTGGAGCGTGAGCCAAGCGTATCTCACAAGAATATTCAATAATTATGACGTTAGCAGTCCGCGGAGAGTCTATGTGTGTGGGTAGTTTATTTTTCACTCCGTCTCTCTTCAAGACAATGAGCCTTTTGCTCTTCATACAATGGAGGATCATTCACATTCTGTTCTCAAACTCTTGACTTGTCCTCCTACACATTCGGATGGAGAACGAAAGAATAATAATGTAATATTTGACTACCAGTTTATGCTGAGCATTTGACTATTGACCTGTTTGCTGTGTACTTCCTCTGTGATGATGACAACAATGTTTAGCTATTTAAAGGTGATTAAAAGGCAAAGTATCCAAATACCCACTGATCTAAAGTCAAAGAAAACTAATTACAACTGAATAGGGGAAACCAGGCCTGATTGTCACATAGGAAAGTTGTCACAAGGCTTAACTATGAGGTTTCAAAAGTACCAGGTTTCAAAAGAGTCAAAAGTACAATTACAAAAATGCTTGTTTCCTCTAGCAGTTTTTTTTTTTTTTTTTTTTCATTTTTGCACATTTTGTACTCCTAACTAAAATTCACTTGTCATATTTTTGTAATAGCTCTTGGTTAAACAACCTAATAAAACCACAATAAAAAAGTGAACATATTACAGAAAACCACACTGGCATATGGTATATTAAAGGAATAGTTCACCCAAAAATCACAATTCGCAAATTTGAGTTTGTTTCTTCATCAGAAAAAGGGTTTGTTTCTTCATCTGAACAAATTACATCACTTGCTCACCAAATGATCCTCTGCAGTAAATGGGTGCCGTCAGAGTCCAAACAGCTGATAAAAACATCACAAAAATCCACAAGTAATCCACATGACTCCAGTCCATTAATAAACATCCTGTGACGCAAAAAGCTGGGAAAAGCTGGTAAGAAACAAATCCATCATTAAAGGGATAGTTCACCCAAAAATAAAAATTACCCCATGATTTACTCATCCTCAAGCCATCCTAGGTGTATATGACTTTCTTCTCTCAGACAAATGCAATCGGAGTTGTATTAAAAATATATTCTGGCTCTTCCAAGCTTTATAATGCCAGTGAATGGGTGCTGAGATTTTGAAACCCAAAAAAGTGCATCTATCCATCATAAAAAGTGCTCCACATGGCTCTGGGGGGTTAATAAAGGCCTTCTGAAGCAAAGCAATGTGTTTGTCTAAGCAAAATGTCCATATTTAAAACTTTATAAATAGTAGCTTCTGCTAACTGTCGTAAGCACATTAACTTTAAACCATTGCTTCTGGCCAAAATACAAGTCTGTAAGCTAAAATAAGGCTTCTTCCAGTGAAAAAGTCCATGCCCTTTTGTCCTCTCACATTAAAATCCACTGACAAATTTGTTTAGAACAGTTTTTGACTGTTTTTGCTTGTAAACGGTGCTTGATCTATGCATATTTCTCTGCTGTTTCAGGTGAGAGAGCTTTTTTTACTGGAGAAAGCAATATTAAGGATAGAGGACTTGTTTTTCAGCTGGCATTAACGGTTTGAAGTTAAAAATGTCTTAAAATGCCCCTATTATAGATTTTTGAAAATCTGAAAGTGCACTGTGTATAAAGTTATTTTCTCTCAAAAGAAAGTCAACTCTGAATCTTTGAAACCAGTCGTTTTAAAACGAATCTCAAGCCGTTTCATGTTGAAGTCAACATGAAACATTAGCATATTGCCCGCCCACTTGTTGGTCTTTTCGCGCTGGTCTGAATGAAAATGCAAATTCATTCTTTGCCACTAGGTGCAGCTCTTGGAGCGGTAAAAAATAGCTGTTTAACGCTGTACACAAAGCAGCACTGCGCTCACAAATGCTGCTTTATCAGGCATTACAGGCATGATGAAATGAAAATGAGACCAATCGGACCAATCACGCAGATTAGCGTCACGCAAAGGAGGGAAAATGAATCGTTAAACGAATCGTTTGGGAGCCGTTGAGCATATAAGGTAAAAATAAATGCATATTATAAGAAAATGAAAGTGTTTTTTGACCTTGCATGCATGTCAACCTGTTGTCGGGGACTCCAAAAACCAAAATATGAATCTTTCATTACCCATAATAGGGGCACTTTAATGGATAGATCTGTTTCTTGCAAACATGCAGCTTTTTGCCTTTCGCTTTCTCCTGTGTAGCCTAGATTGTCAGCTAATTTTCATTTTTGGGTCTTAAAACTATTGCTTTAAGATAAGAGCCACTATCATAATGGTGGTATTTTTTTATTGAAATATTGAGAACTTTGTTGTCAGGACAAGGTTATTTTACCATGAACGTCAGGTTAGGGCAAGCTTGGATTTTCATCCATTTTAAATGTTTCAAGGCAATCATGATAGAAATGTTCAACAGCTTTTTTGTAGGCAAAAGACAAGTATGTGTCTATACAGAAACTGGCATTGAAAATCCACTCTGAGAAATGCTTAATGAAGTAAGAGTGACAAATAGCCACCCCAGTCTCCTCTATCTGTTATTCCAGAACAAATGTACCGAGCACATGAAACATCTCCACGTGAATGCTCCATTCTTATGGTTCAAATGTGTGTTTCAGGTATCTTATTTAAGAGCTTCTCAGCAGGAGATCACAGAAGTGAAAACGGGAAATGATGTGGGGCTAGTGGTTTACCTTATGTTGCTGCTTACCATCAGACACACGTTTCTGCACATGCATGATGTCACGCTATACACATGGACCTGCATGCAGAGTCATCTTTTTCTTTGCTAACAGTTGTTAAAATATGTAGGTCTATTTATTAATAAACTATTTAAAAAGCAGATGTAATCCCTATTACAGTAATTGCTGATGGGAAAATCTATATAGACCCTCTTAAAATTGTTATATATCTAATTGAGGAGTATGATATGAGGAAATATGGGTCTGTTTCTGGTTCATTAAAAACTTTTCATGTAATGTATTGTTTTTCAAATAGGCTGTTAATAAAGAACTGACAGAGGAACTGACAGCATATGAGTTTCCCATTTCTTATGCAGAGAAGACAAAATTCTTGAAGTTCAACAGCAAATAACAGCTCATTTAATTTTAAGGGTCAGAAAGTAGATGGAAAGTGGTCGTGTTACCATGGTAATCCTTATAGCTTTACATTGTTTTTCAGTGAGACGTCAACATGTTTTTCTGCCCTGGTTCATCTTTTTAACTTCCATCAATTTTCTGCTGTTTGGCAGTATCCTGCCTTCCTTCCTTCCATGTATCTAGTTATTGCCAGGCTCACGGATCCAGCCAAGTACACTGAGAGAGGGGGAGTAAAAAGAGAGAGAGAGAGAGTCAGAAGGAGAAGCAAGTAAGACAGAAAAATGTGCCTATATTGGTTTCAGGCATAACAAAATCGAGCTACATCTCCTGATTCAATGCCTAAAATACAAATATTCAATAAAATAAAATTTGTCTGTCCCAGATTTGTCCGTTTGCCTTATAATGACACTCTCCTTCCTATTAAATGAACATAACTCATGCACAGTACATCTTTACTTTACTTTTTTATTGTTAGTGGTGCTTGCTTAACAGCAGCACTCACGTTTTCTTCAGAAAATGTAAAAATCGAGTTAGTTTTTATGTATATTGCATTGTTAAAACGTAACCACTAGCTGCTTTGGCAATACAATTGCAGCGTTATTTGTCATGCAAAGAAAGCACACTAAAACTGATAGAGAGCGAGTGAGAAAAGGAAGGAGAGAGGAACATTGTGTGTTTCTCTGACTGTTCCACAGTTATGCAAGCCAGAAGTAAAACATTAAATTTGTCCTACACAGCAGTGAAATAAATCACTGGATCAAAGTGACCAAACGTGGAAAGAGCTCCATGCTTCACAGCTGATTCATTGAGTTAGCAACCTGAATTAGTGCTTGTCTGTGGAAAACCATCAGAAAGGCCTTTTAGAAAGTTGACATGGTCTGTCAGAGAGTGTAATACAGGGCATAAGAGCAGAAATAGGCTGCCGCCTGCTGGCTGTATTGAGGGGATGTCTTTTGATACACCTCAAACTTAAAAATCTTAAAAATAAATGAAAACTGCATAAAATTAATGAGCTAGTGATGATTTTCAGCAACCATTACTCCAGTCTTCAGTGTCAGAAATCATTCTAATTGGCTGATTTGGTGCTCAGTAGCAATGTTGATGCATTTTGAACAGCATTTATGTTATTTTCTATTTTCTAACATTATAAATGTCTTTACTGTCACTTTTGATCAATTTAATGCATTCTTTCTGAATAAAAATATTCATTTCTTTTTTAAAAAATTGTACTTAACCCAGACTTTTGAATGGTAGTGTGTCATGGA
This sequence comes from Tor tambroides, assembly GCA_021397915.2. NCBI lineage: Eukaryota > Metazoa > Chordata > Actinopteri > Cypriniformes > Cyprinidae > Tor > Tor tambroides. Next base: position 67,766 of record JAFVLL020017830.1, on the reverse strand, counting down.
TCCATAAAAAATATTAAGCAGCAAAAACTGTTTTCAACATAAATAAAAATAAGAAATGTTTCTTGAACATAAAATCAGCAGCATATTAGAATGATGTTCTAATGTGCTCAGAAAATAATAATTAGAATGATAAAATAATATATAATTATTTTAAGTTGTTATAATATTTTACAATTGTACTGTTTTTACTGAATGCAGCCTTGGTTATAAAAGACTTCTTTCAAAAACATTCAAAAAATTCATTCAAAAGACTTGTATATTTAAAAATATACTTAAAAAAATATTTAAAAATGGACATGAAATAGTAAATAAAATAACAGAATTATGCTTACAATTTGTTATAAAAAAGACAACACCTTTTTTCCCTCAGCTATAAATGACCTCAGTGCTAACAGGCATGGACTTTAAACCACAAAACCCTAATTTTGATTTCATGGGCTCTTTAGCCAGCTTACAATCATACAACCACTCTCTTTTTCTTTCTCTTGTTTTGGAAAGACTTTATGTATCACCCTCTTCCTCAGCTGAGGCCTGAGCTGCACCTTTGTACATTCAAAGACAGACAGAGGGAGAATAGCATTCACTCCAGCGTGAATGGCTATGACGCAAATTCCTGACCAATGTAGTTTACTGGCTACTGAGTTTAACAACAACTCTATTTCTACCCGTTCTGGCAAACAGACACACACTAAAGAGATCTGAACAGACCCCAAACAGAGTTTGAGCTGACAAAAGGAAGTCTGGATGACCTTTGTGCCTCAACTGGCTATCCAAAATGGACTGTTTAGGCTAATAACAGGCTGAGCTGTTCTCAAATGCTGTAATGAACAGAAAAGCACTTTCTTTGCAATTTTAGAAATTTCTTTTTCAAGCAATGTTAAGTAAAACTTGTAGTTGCGATGTACATGTAACTAATATTACATGTGTACCTATAATTAATAACAGCAGCATCATGTTATATTGCATTGCCACAAAATACTGACATATTATACGCATGTTTTTAGTATTACTCAAAGCTCTGCAACATTAAAAATAAAAACTAGAGTGTGCGTATGTGTATTTTATAGAAAATTGTTTTAATGTCTTCATTTCAAACAGGAATTGCCTACATTTGGATAGCATGTGTTACAAAGCTTTCTTAATTTATTACGTTATTTAAATTTACAGATTGTGGCGCCACCATGTGGATACTTTCTAAAGGGTTTCTAAAACCAGCATAACTTGAAATGATAGTATTAAAACTGAATTTGAATATATAGGCCTACCGGTAATAATAGAATAATTTTTAATACAGCTAATATAGTATATAGGAAATATTATATAGGCCTATAGATAATATAGTAAATAGAATTTGATGTATAGGAAACTTTAAATTAGCGGAACCAAGATGTAACTCACTGCAAATGTAGCAATATGATTTCAAAGCATTAAATTATAAAACATATTTGTCCCGGGTCTTCTCTGCGTTCTGCAAGTAATGAATGCCATTCTACTCATTCCTGATTTTTTCATTGACTACAGAAAAGACTTAAATGAGCGATAATAATTATTTATAAATGATTTATTATTCATTATTTAAATAGCCTACATTAATTTGTCCAAATATTTTAGAATAAGCAGTTATTAGTATTTTTTTTTCTTATACAGAGCGGAATTAGCAAACGCAAGAAATAATAACATCTATATTTAATTTACGTGTAAATCCATAATTACATCATCTGTTATGTCTGCTGAAATGTCACTCACATTCAGCTTCAGAATATGATACACCCAAAACACATCTTAGAACACATGACTAATTTCCCCCTGCCTCCTGAGACCACATAACTGTGTAGTAGTATAAAACAGCTGTTTATTTGCCATATATCATCACAACCTCTACGTAAAGTGTATTATGTATATGTGTATGTATGTGTAATGTGGATTGCTGGCTAACATTTCCATTACATATATTAGAATGAATACTAACGTAACAGGTTTTTCCCCTCACCCCAGAATAGCCTATAGCCTGCATGGGAACTAAATTCCCTGCATTCCTTCAAAAATACTATTGAACAAAATTGCTCTGAAAACCACAAGCCGAGGAAATCCAAATGTTTATAGACATAAATGTTATGTGCGCTTAAATGCTATTCAAACAAGGAAAGGGGTGTGCAAGTCTTAATTTTAACTTTATTCCCTGAGGAGATGTTTAGGTTGGGAAAGGATTGAGCAACATCACTTCCTTATGAGGTGTTTAGGCGTGTTCTGTGAATGGGGGATTGACCGCGTTCTCTATCTCATGCTAATACAAGAAGTCGAAACGGTCCCGTACGAAGAAACCTGTTAATCTTGTGAGTTTTTTTCAGGTATGTAGCCTACAATTTAAAGTACAATCACTGTTACCGTTTTCTGTGGAGTTTTTGTAATGGGAGTTTGACGTTTGAGTGCGCACGTTCACTCTTCATTGGACTTCAAGGAAAGAGGTAAAAGGCCACAGGTGAGCCTCAGGTAAATTCACACACTTTTTGTAATCAATAATACATGTTCTAATTTTGGTGCTTAGACATTTTGTTACATGCTTGCGAAACTCGAAACATTATAGTTAATATTTTATTGTTTATAGTCTAAATGTATTAACAATTCCGTGACCATGCGAAAATCAAAGCTGGTTACACTGTGACGTGTTTGTTTACAGATTGTTATGAATTGCGCGTCAAGTTGCATATTCATTTTTTTTTTCGACAAGAAGAGATTCGTTAGAACGAGTTTATGTAGGCTACTTTCTTGAAACCTACATTACTGTGAAAATCGTTCTCCTAAAGGTGTATATTGCGTAATTATTCAGTCATCTTTCGTCAAGTTCATAGGCTAATTCACTTGCAAAATTCCATAACCGTAGTTTCCCTAACCAAATATTAAAATTCCAAACATGGGAACGCCTTCAGGCTGTATTATTTTATTTACTATCTACTACCACGTTATCACAGTTTAACTATACTAGGTGTTAACTGATAAAATATAACCCTAACAAGTCTCTTTGGATTCAAGCTGCCAAATGCATGTAGCCTATTTTGGTGGAAACTATGGTTACTGTGGTACATATTTGTATCTAATTCTCTTTTTTTTGGTTGTAATATACAAATCGTACAAAATTGAAGATTGAGATGATCAAATGCACAATGAAGCATCAAGCATGCATGATTTGTGTAGTAAAGCAGTATGATATATGCAAAATGGACAAAGGGAGAACTTTTCAATACAATATAATAGAAACAAAATGCCCAGTAACCGTCTATATAATGTTGATCATTTTAGATGTTGTTCTGACATAATTATGAAAGCATTTTCCATTGGACATGTTAATCTCTTTTCTTCTGTTTTTGTCTTTTTTTTTTCTATTCAGAGGTCTTGGTTATCGTCATCATGTGTTAGCAGTAGCAGTGAAGTCCATTCACCTCAGGCTACATAGGATAGCGGAGATGTTCATCAGCCCCAGGACCTTGTTAAAATGTGTCTGGTTGCAGATACATCTGACCTGTGCACTAAAATCATGTCCTGAAGTCCCACAAATCCACGTAAACTTTTCTGTTACCTACTCTGTCTCTTTTTTCCAAACTGAAAAAGCCATACAGAACATAGTTGTTAATGAAAATTTTAATGAGGTTTATGTGGCCTCTCAAAACCTGGTTGAAGCCTTGGACAAACATCTCACCAAACTATGGAAAATAAAAACCGGGCCAGTTGGCAGTCCAGATTGTGAAACCTGTCATTGTGACATTGAGAATGAACCGGGAACACCACTGGACACAGATAACCAAGTTCTTGTTTTAGAGCCTCAGGGCTATTTTGACATCCTGTACATCTGTGGGAGCACACAATATGGAGTCTGTAACTTCCTTGAACTTAATCAAAGCGAAAGCCCCTCAAACCCTGAATGTTTTTTTGATAAAAGGGCCAACTCACCCTTAGCTTGTCCTGACTGTGTCGCTAGTCCTCTGGGAACAAAGGTCAGCGCGGTCAAAGATGGCTTTTCAACGTACTTCTTTACAGCAGCTACCATCAATACCACCATTGCAGGATCTTTTGGCAAGCAGTCCCTTTCCATTCGTCGCTTGCTTGCCACAGAAAATGGTTTCGACAGCCAAGTGAGGGGTCTGACAGTTCTTCCCAAATTTCAGGATACATTTACTATCGACTACATCTATACGTTCTCTACGCCAGAATATGTGTATTTCTTATCTGTACAGTGGGAGAGCCCGATGAAACCAAACGCCAAGCTGCAGACCCACCTTGGGCGGCTGCCGATCAAGGACAGTGAGCCTTGGATGTACAGGGAAATCGTTCTGGAGTGCCGCTTTGAGCCCAAACGCAGGAGAAGGAGCCCGTGGATTAAGGATGTTGTGTACAACTCGGTTCAAGCTGCTCATTTCAGTACGGCAGGCAAGGAGCTGGCTGATGAGCTAGGAGTGAGGATGGACAGCCCAATTCTTTATGGGGTGTTTGCTGAAACAGATGAAAAGGGGAATCCTATCAGACAGTCTGCCTTGTGCGCTTTTCCAATAGATGATGTGAACAGTGAGATTGAGAAAGCGGTAGAGTCCTGCTGTTCCAGTGGGACGGAGCGGCTTTCTCGGGGATTGTGCCATTTTCAGCCCTGTGAAATGTGCCCACATGAGGTGAGTTTGCATTTCTCACTGCAGCTTCTTGACAATTCACATTTTAAAGGAGTAGTTCACTTCCAGAATGAAAATTTCCTGATAATTTACTCACCCCCATGTTATCCAAGATGTTCATGTCTTTCTTTCTTCAGTTGCAAAGAAATTACATTGAAGAAAACATTCCAGGAATTTTCTCCATGTAATGGACTTCAGTGATGGCCAACAGGTTGGAAAGTCCAAATTGCAGTTTCAGTGCAGCTTTAAAGGGCAGGAAATGTTTATTCTGGAAGTGAACTACTCCTTTAAGTTAGTTTGGTCTTATTAATAAATCCATGTTTCTCCATCCTGCTCCTGAGAACCCCCCTTTTTAGGTGTCTGGATGAAATTGGATTGGAATTAAGCTGCTGTTACACTGTTGCTGTGGGCAACACCATCTATCATTGAATTTAGGATAATTAACTCACAAAATTATTACTGAAAAGGCTGAATGAGTAATTTTCTGGCATTTTATGTTTCTACCTGTACCGCAAGACTTGTCCCCCTCTTGTGTTTATTTAAAGGGTTTATGTAATTGGTCTAGTTTATATTTCCCAACCTATACCTTAAAAGGAGTGGACCATAAAATATTTGATGGTTAGTGAAGCCAGTTTCAGGAAGTGACTAACACAAACATTTGATTTTCGTTTAAACTCAAAACTGCACTTGCTCAGGGATCACTCTGTGAGAGTCAGGCTTCATCATACACTGTTATAACATGTGGTTTGGAAGTCTGTTGTGTTGTTCAGTTCATGAAGTCACTTTTTGTTTTGTAGATCCCAGCCTCCACATGCTCGTACATGAACTGTAGTGCGTCACTCAATACCTTACTATCAGACTGAACTTTCTGTGGCAGACATTTGTGCTCAGTGTGACTTTATCACTCTCACGGTCTTAATAAACAGGCAGTGAGCCCGAGCTGATAAATCAAAGAAAGCATGTAGTGTCAGGATGTTCAGTACTGACGTCAACAGTTTGTTTTTAACCAGTTGAAACGGAGATACAGAGGAGGTTGGCTGAAATAAAACCAGATTTACAATGCAAAGTCCTGTAGTTATAGATACGCGTTTTAACATGTCCTTTGTGAATAATATGTGGACATTCCACCATTTTTGTGTTTTTCCTTATTAGTTGTTCTGAAAAAAATTCTTTCCTTATTTACTCAGCGTTCCAAAGAATAATTCTGAAGAATGTGCTGATAACCACTGGATCACCATCAGTCAGTTTAAAAAGCACATAATTCAGACAACAAAAGAATAATTTATCTTATGAACTTTTATGAATCTGCTTCCTTGATGGAGGTCAAGATTTCCAGTGAATGACAACTAAAATTCCTCTCACAATGGTAACATATTAATTCAGAATAATTGAAATACCACAAATGTGTTGTATGAACCACATTAATTATACTTTTAAGGTACCTTTACATCCTTTTTGAAACGCTGGAAAGTTGGAAAACTCTTTAAAATTTGTGTTCCATGGGAGCAAAAAAGTCAACACATGACAACATCTGCTCTTAAGCTTATTAATTTCTACAGCAATGGAAATGAAATCCTGACTGGACAGTACATGTTTGGTTCCTACTTATTCAGTGAATGTTACCACTGATGGACTGCACATATCCCTCAAATCTTAATTTGGTACAAGGGTTCAAGTGTTAGGGGCAGGAAATCATTTATTACTGCCAGATGGTGTCTGTAGCCTTCCGTTTACAAGTTGTTGCTTCCTTTTCACTGGGGTTGCTGTTAAAATGGATGCATTTTTTCTGTCACAGTGTAACCCTTTTGAAGTCAGTTAAAAATCATAACAAACATGGCACAGGAAATGGACAATGAGGGAAAAAATTTGATTTGAAAAAGTGTAAATTAAAGTTGTTTTTAACAGTCCATTGAGCTCCAAATGCAGGCAGAGCATATAGACTGTATATTGTTGCAACTGCTAATTTTGCAGTTTTCAATTTGTCAAATTGGCACTTTCTGTGTACGCCCTGATTTTTTATGTATTTCTTGCTAAGCAACAAAACGTTGCATGAAAAAAGTTATATTCGCAAAATATATTTATTCAGTCAATATTGTTTTATTTTGTCTAGAACCCAGATGATTTGTCTTGCAACGCTGTCCCCACTATGGTGGCAAAACCTTACTACAGAGTGGACTTCTTCAATAGGCGGATGAACAATGTGCTCTTCACTTCTATGCTGGTGACTACCATTGAGACCAAGACTGTGGCGCACATCGGCACGGATGATGGAAGGCTCTTGCAGGTTATTAGCGCATCATTCTTTTTGGTAGAAATGAAAAGGAAGATTTGGAAGTTTCCTTTTCAGATACTGTGAAAAATGATTGGCACCTTACTTAAATTTAATTACGCTTTAATGGGAGCTAACATATGTGTTGCTGAAGTCTTTTTAGGGTTTCAGACACCAATCTGTCATCTCATTCCCTCTAAATACATATTTATATCTCCCAATTTTTACTTTTTTGAGGTATAAACTCACAATTATGTGGAAAGAAGAGTTTATATCTTGCAGTTCTGAGAAGAAAAGTCCAAATTGTGAGAGATAAACTCAACAACTGCAAGAAAAATTCAGTGATTAAAAAGTCACAATTAACTTTTCTTCTTTTTTTTTCCGGAAAAAAAAATGGCAGAAAAAAACAATTGTGAGATATAAACTCAGAAGTCTAAGTCCTGTCTGTGAAACCGGGCTTATATCTTTCCTGCTAGTCAGTGGCCACTACGATCATAAGCCGGGTTTTTGTTGGCTCCCTATATTGGATGGATACAGTGAATGATTTTTGCCCTTTTAAGGACAAATTTCATGTATATTTCATAACTGTGTAGCTGTAACTAAGTATCCTGTGTAGTTTTGACTCTTGAGAGACTAGAAGTACTTTACTTTTTAGGTTATTCTGAGCAGATCGTCCCTTGTAGTGTTTGCCAACTACTCTCTTGTGGAAGACATGCAGAAAGTGTCACGAATAGCTGCCGTTCATTCTTCTGAGTCTCTGCTCTTTGTCGTTGGAAACAAGGTATGCACGTTTATTCTGTACAGTTCAACTACAACTGCCCTTATCAACAATACCCATGACCCATCAGGGCTTCTTACTCGTGGACATTACACTTCACATTATTAAAAAAAAAAAATTATTGTTCTATTATTTATTTGTGTTTTTCTTGTTTTTCCGTTGTCTTTGTCAAGCACCAATTTACCAAGACAAATTCCTTGTACATGTATACATACAGTACTTGGCAATAAACGTGATTCTGATTCTGATTCAAAAGCTTATCAGCCATCAGCGATGAACTGAAGGTTTAATGTTTAAAAATATACCGACCCAAAGTGACTCATAGTTTTCATCTGCATTTTTCTGTGTTTTGTCAAACCTGTCTCTCTTCATCCTGTATGTGCAGCTGATAAATGTGTCTCCTAGAGGTCCAGGCTGTGCCCATTTCCTCAACTGTTCTGTGTGTTTAGCGGCCCCCAAGTTTATGGGATGTGGCTGGTGTGATGGAGTCTGTTCCCAAATGCATCAGTGTAAGGATCAGTGGAGTAGCAACTCCTGCCCTCCAGCAATCACCCAGGTAACGCATTGCATAATTGGGCAATAAATTTGACGACAAACTGTCTGTCTTTTAAGTTTGCGTTTCTAATATACAGTGAGTGTGTACTGATAATATGAAGGCTGCTTCAGAGTCATTGTAGTCATATCAGGGAAGGGCTGTGTTAACAACCACAGTACCTGTTGGACTCTCACCCCTGTCTCACACTGGACAGAATGCCAGCTTTGGCTGTGAAGTCATTTGAGTGGAACAAGTACCTTTGTTTTGTAAAATGTAGCACATTTTAGAATAGTAAAATGAAATAAAACAAACAGAAGTATGAAAATGATGTAGTGACAAAAAATCAAGGCTATTTTGTATAGTAAGATGCTATGCTGAACATTTGTTGGCTGTTTCTTTGCTTCCCAGTCCTTAGAAGAAAAAAAAAATTAAATTTTAGTTTCTTAACAAACTATACAAAAGTCTTATACTACCATTTAAAATTTTAGCATCAGTAAGATTTTTGAAAATTTTGAAAGAAATTAATACTTTTATTTGGCAAGGACACAATAAATGCATCAAAAGTGACAGTAAAACATTTATAATATTACAAATAATGGCTATTTCAAATAATTGCTGTTTTTGACATTTCTATTCATTAATGAATCCTAAAAAATGTATCACAGTTTCCACAAAAATATTAACCAACTGTTTTCAACATTGGATAATAATAAGAAATGTTTCTTCATCATCAAATCAGCATATTAGAATGATATCTGAAGGACTGGACTCTGAAGTAATGACTGCTCATGTTTTTCTGCTCAAACATTTCATGTTTTCCATCAAAGAAATAAATTACATTTTAAAATAAAAAGTGACATTTTAAATTGTAATAATATTTCACAATATTACTGTTTTTTACCGTATTTCTTATTAAATAAATGCAGCCTTGGTGAGCGTAAGAGACTTAAAAAAATTACCAAATTTGTGCAAACTTATGACTGGTGGTGTAAATTTATATTTGTCTGTGCAAATTTTAAGCATCTAAGCTAAACCAATAGCCTTGTGTGCTGCGGGGCAACATATAGTGCTGTTGCGCTTCGGGCGCCCTAAGTTCAAGTCCCAGCTCGCGGACGTTTCCCGAACCAGTCCCCCTCTCTCTCCCACTTTGCTTCCTGTCTACAATACTATCCTAATAAAAGGCAAAAACACCAAAAATAAATCTAAAAAAAAAAAACAAGTAGACTTGTTGTAAAGTCATGTTTTATATGAATTAAGTATAGGGCTGATCCAAATAACATATTTCAGGCCTTTGTCATTCATTTATTGTCACATAGTTGAAAAAAGCTATTAAGAACTTTATGCACAACCCTAAAACTTTACTTTTTTTCTGCACTTTTGCTTTTCAGTTTTTCCCCAGCACGGTGCCCTCAAATGGTAAGAGTGAAATCACTCTTTGCGGCTGGAACTTCCAGTCGGCTTCCCGACCTGCTATCACTCAAACCTCTCACCAGGTTAATGTTGGAAACAGTAGCTGCACTGTTATACCAGAAAAAAGCAGTAGCTCCCAGTAAGTAACACACATTGTAGTTTCTCCACAAAAAATAAAAAAAGATAAATACAGTTCTTTCCTACTGAAACAGGAAGTTGTGGCAGATGCATATAAAAGAGAGAGATTATGGTCACCCCCCCCCCCCACCCCACCCCACCCCACCCAAATATCCAGTACCCTTTAGTTTATGTTACAGATAACCTTTGTTGTCTCTCTTATAGGTCATGGAAATTCAGCTTTTTAGTCAGTGAAAGTCAGGGAAAAGTCAGGGAATTTGACATTTGACTTAGAGTGGGAACCCTGACTTAAAGAAACTAAAAATTTAGATTTTTAATTTTATCCCAACTAACACATACATATGTGCTCATCAGTGTTATTTTAGTATTATTTATATACTATTATATTAATATTTTGAATTAGCTTTTATTGTTATATTTTCACTTTTAATTGTAGTTTTAGTTTAAGTTTTAGTAATTTTGCCCATATAGTCATTTTTATTAGTTTTTTAATTTTTATAATTTTTAATTTTTTAATTATTTTATTTTGTGTCAGGTTCATTGCAATGAACAAAACCAGTTTTTAATAGCTGTATTTAACAATAACTCTGGTGTTCATAAATATAATTTTTCATTCTTCACTCAGGCTGGTGTGTAAGATTTATGGTGAGGTGTCAGGCCCAGAGCAAAATGTTGATATAATGATGCAAGTGGATGAAAAGAGTGTGCAAAGTGGATACTTCATCTCTGGGAAGGCTAGCATACAAGGCTTCAGTTTTGTGGTAATGAGCAAAACATTCTCAACCTTTAATTACTCCACTTGATTATATGGTTTAACATAAGAATAGAGTATTAATAAAAATCGGTTTGCAGTACTGCTGCTGATGAATTGGATAAACTAAAGCAAATTTCCTTTCTAGTATTTTGCCGTTTTAGATTGATAATGCTCTTACCATACCTCATATCTCTCATCAGACCCCAGAAATCACAGATATCAGTCCAGACTCAGGACCTAAGATTGGAGGAACCCTGATCACCCTGTCAGGAAAACATCTGGATGCTGGTGGAAGCAGAACGGTCAGCCTTGGAGACAGAATTTGCCCTGTTGAAAGGTTATTGTGCCAGGTTACGAAATTCACTGTTTAACAGTTAGAAGTCATGGTTTAGAAACATAAGAAACCCAGTCTAGTGCATCATTTTTAACCACTGAGTTTTGAGTATTTTCCTACTTTTGTTCCTCCACAGCGCCTCCAGTGATGGGACAGCTGTTGTTTGTAGGTCTGAAGGTGTTGAAGAGACTTCAGAAGTAGATGTGAAGGTTGTAATTGATGAATCAACTATTTCAGCCACAAAAATCTTCAGATATGTGGTGAATCCTGAGGTGATGAGTGTAAAGCCCAGCTGTGGTTTCAGAAGGTGAGTCAAAACATTCAGTTTTTCTTTTGTCACAACCATTTAATTGAGTCTTTAACGGTAAAGTGATCAATTTTTTACTATGTATTTTTTTTGGGTCCTGCTACAATGAAGAGGATCAAAAATTACCATCATCGGGCAGAACCTAGACTCCGTTTCTCAAGCTGTCATTAACTACAGAGGCAACAACACGACACCTGTGCAAATCGTAGGACTCATTTGTATTTTAAAGAGCCATGTTTAATAATAGTGAAAATGTTGCCACTTATTGGATGCTGTACCTTAGGTGTGTGTTGGTCAAAAGAATCCCAACCAGATGGAGTGTATAAGCCCTGTATGTGAGGAGTCAACGGGAATCCTCTCTGTGGATCTGGATGGAGCCAAGGATCTTCTGCCTCAGACTTTTACCTGCCATGCTAATGGAGAACCCATCCCGTTTGAAACAGAAGGCCATGTGCTTGAGCTCATCCCAGGGCAGGACAAAGTCTCATTGCATGTATGTCTCAGTGGTTGCATATATTTTGTTGTTATATAGTCTTGTATATGGTCCAATATGGTCTTCACATGTTGTTTTTGTAAAATATTTATATATAATATGTATGTTAAGTACATATAATTAGGGATGCACGATATTTGATTTTTGCCGATATTTTTCAACTCATTTTGGCCAATACTGATACCGATATATTTCCTTTTGTTTGGAAACAACACCAAGTCTCTCCTGTGCAGAAATTATAAGCAAAATATTTGTAATTTTGGTTAGTTTTTAACAAGAACGTATTCGTTAGAATTAAATAAACAGTAATGAAGGTTTTTTGACATTACATTGAAGCTTTAAAAATAGCTATAAATAAACTATATCAATCGCTGCATTTTTTTTCCTAGAAAGATGCAGTAACATTTTATTTTAAGATTTAACATTTGTAGATGGTCTAAAGCAAAAGAGTTGCAAAAATTCTGAAAATCTTTTAGAGCTTATGATTTGTTTAAAAAATAAAACATATGACACATAAATGAATAAATCAGAATATATAAAATTATTTAATTTACAAACGTCATGTTTGTGATTTTTTTTTCATGTAAGCTATAGCTTCTGACCTTTAAATCAAAACATACTCATTATTTTATGAAATCAATTACTGCTTTATTTAATCAGAAACACAGTGTAAATGTTATTTGTGTACGCTATTTTACTTTTAATTCAATTAGAAGTAGGCCAACAGCGCCCCCTACGGAATTAGGACCCGGGGGAGGCTGCCGCTGCACGTGCTATTATTGTTTTCTCAATCATACACCAAATGCATCATTCTGTAAGTGCATTCTCAGTTTAAATGCAGCAATCCAAAACAGTGAATCTAATCATCATTCATACAAATCTTTGCTTCAAGAATTTGTCACACTGCTGACATGATCTAATTGCTAGCAGACCATGAGAGTTAACGTATTCCTCTTATCGGCAAGACACATCAGCATTTTCATATCGGGCCAATGGCGATATTTACATTTAAAGCCATTATCGGCCGATTCCGATATCAGTCCGATAATATCGTGCATCCCTACATATAATATATATACACTACTGGTCAAAAGTCGTAGAATAATTATTCCAAAAATTGGAATAATAAAGGTTTTTTAAAACAATTTTTTAAATAAGTCTCATATTTTCACCAAGGCTGCATGTATTTAATCAAAAATACAGTAAAAACAGTAATAGTATAAAATATTATTACAGTTTAAAATAACTGTGTTCAGTGTTAAATGTCAAAATGTAATTTATTTGTTATAATATTTGAATATTTTTTCTCATCACATAAAACATTTTTTTTCTGGCTACACAATAAATGATTTGCTAAATCGAATTTATGACTAAAATTATGACAGATTATTCTTCCAGATGTATTGTATCATAAACTAATCATATTTTTTATTCCAGCACAAAAAACTAGCCCTGGTGTCTGATTGCATGAAAATCATTATGACAATTAATGGAGTGGATTGCAAAACTACAGTTCTGGAAAATGAGATCACCTGCAGGATCCCTAAAAATCTGACTATCCCTAGTCAGGGGGCACCAGTTAAGGTCTGAGTCTGTCTATTGAATTCAGCTTTGATGAGTTTAATTTGGCTTTGCATGTCATTTATGATGCTCTGTCACGTTGTGTTTCTCAGCTGTTAGTCAACGGAGAAGAATATGACATTGGTGTAGTAGTAACTACAAACAGCAATTTTATTGTGGGCATGGTGCTGGGCATCTTGGCTGCAATTGGAGTGGGAGCAGCTCTGGCCTATGTAGCCATGGCACGAGAGCACAAGAAAAGGAAATGTAAGTGCGTTCTGTCAAAATTACTCCAATTTTTCCTAAATTAAATGATTATTTTTAATGTTGTAAAATTATTTCGTAATTATTATGCTTTATAGCAAGTTTTTTTTTTAAACATATGGAAAATATTTGCTCTTTATTATGATGATTTCTGACCTTTTATAGAAAGCAGAATGAAAAAATGAATAAAAAATGGTGAATGTGGTTGCAAAAAACAAACAAACAAACATTTTTTTTTGGTTAGCAGGTGCACTTGTTCAGGTTCGACTATCACTGCATTCAGTTCGCCCTGCTGTGGAGAATTATGACAGATCACCTGATGGTGATTACAGAAGAGGTGAGACAACCTTAAGTCCTGAACCTGAAGTTTTTTTAAACATCGAGAGAGTACCTATAATTTAAACAGTATATAGCCCAACTTGGTACATTGCATCTTCATAAAGAGGATCCATTCTTCAATAAACAGAAACTGTGCATCTTGTAGGTCTGACAGTTTCTCCATTCCAAGGCTCAAGCACAACATTCTCCAGTCTGCCGTATGCTGGGTCGACGGACTCTGCAGCAGCTCCTTTGATTCAATCTCACACAATCTCTATGTCCGCTCTCCGGCCAGATCTGTTGGAGGAGGTGAAGAATGTTTTGATCCCACATAATAAGATTAAAATCCAGCATGACCAAATCATCGGCAAAGGTACATATCTTTGCAACAGCAATCCATCTGGATTTGCTACATTATTTTCCATCTTTTTCTCTTTTTAAGAGTACGTCCTCTTTCTTGTTCCACGCTTGCATCATTCTCAAATCTTTCTCAGGTCATTTTGGAACTGTGTATCATGGATATCTTGCTGATAGTGATGACAAAGAGATCCACTGTGCTGTCAAATCACTGAATAGTAAGTAAATTAATACTGTTTTAAATAGGGGTTCACCAATATTAAAATTGTGAATAATACAATAAGCTGATAATCATTTAGTTATTTTTTATATTATGTTATGGCAAATAACAATACAGAACAATAAATAATGAAATTAAATTTTACAACCGAAATTAGGCATGCCACAATTAGAATACACAGAATAAAAAATGCATCTTAATTTTACAAATGTATTCTGCATGACTAGTATTAAAGTATATAAAGCTTATAAAACATTGATATTGACATTAAAAACATCGATATTACAGTATTTTACGTTATAGTTCATATTATGTACAGCATTGAAATGCCTAGCCATTATGGGAAAAAAACAGTAAATATACTTTTCCTAATTTTTCTTGAAAGGGATCACTGATCTGGAGGAGGTGGAGGAGTTTTTAAGAGAAGGAATCTTTATGAAGGCCTTCCACCACCCCCATGTCCTGTCTCTTTTGGGCATTGTGCTTCCCAGTGATGGACTTCCCCTGGTGATCCTGCCATACATGAAACACGGAGACCTTCGGCATTTTATCCGCTCTCCACAGAGGGTAAGCACATACGTTTTATACCATACTGCGAATCGATCTCTTACGTTGCTGGAACAGCGTAGCCCTAACCGAATCCTAACCCTTACCTTAACCGTCAGAAATGATAGGTTGATGACTCAAACCCCTAACCCCATCTTAAGCCTAACCATAACTCTAAAATATGACTGGTCAATACTTGGAATGTTGCTCCAGAACAAACAAAGAAGTTGATCCAGAAACATTTTAACTAGCGATGCACTGAAATTTCAGCAACCATGACTGTTTTGGCTGCAACGACAGTTTTCGTTTTTGGCCGAAATAGATTTGGAGGGCTGAAATCAATGACTGAAACTGTGACGTTTAATTGGCATTTTTCTAGTGGCACATTTTGTCTCTGTCAGTGTCTGTTTCTTGCACACAAATTGGATAAACTTCAACAGGTAAACATATCAGCTGTGTGCCATGTGGACGCTAATGCTGGAAAAACATTGATTTCTCATTTTTAATAAATACTGCTATAGACTCTTAAATCTCAAGATCAGTCTTTTCATTTATGCTGTTTTTCTATTAATGCATGAATTTGTAGTGCACCAGCCATCTAATAATCGCAATAAGCTTTGTGCTTAGTTACTTTTAATATGAAAGACTCTAAAATAAAGCTTTAAAACTGAAAAAAAAAAATGTAAAAAAAAAGCTTTAAAATTGACAATTTTATCACCACCTCTGTTCAAATGGCACATGATCCAATCATCTCTTCCTCCATACTATTAGTTATAGCACAATATAAGCATGAATGAAACGGTACAAAACAGAATGAGACAGTACTTAGTGAAATGTATCATGTCTCATATAATGGGTGGGGCAGCCGTGGCCTAATGGATAGAGAGTTGGACTTGTAACCTGAAGGTCGTGGGTTCGAGTCTCAGGTCCAGCACTCTCTCCACCCTCAATACCACGACTGAGGTGAGACCCTTGAGCAAGACACCGAACCCCCAATCTGCTCCCCGGGCGCCGCAGCATTGGCTGCCCGCTGCTCCGGGTGCGTGTTCACTACTATGCATGCACTTGGATGGGTTAAATGCATCGGACAAATTCTGAGTATGGGTCACCATACTTGGCCACACACCATTTCCCCTTCTAGAAAAAAATAAAATATTCATTTTTTCTGTACATGTTCATTATTTAAAGTTAATAAATGTGACCCTGGACCACAAAACCAGTCATAAGTCGCATGGGTATATTTGTAGCAATAGCCAAAAATATATTGTATGGGTCAAAATCGGTTTTTCTTTTATGCCAAAAATCATTAGGATATTAAGTAAAGATATTTAGTAAATTTCCTACCGTAAATATATAAAAACTTAATTTTTAATTAGTAATATGCATTGCTAATAACTGCATTTGGACAACTTTAAAGCCGATTTTCTCAATATTTAGATTTTTTTTTTTTGCACCCTCAGATTGTAGATTTTCAAATAGTTGTATCTCGGCCAAATATTGTCCTATCCTAACAAACCATACATCAGTGGAAAGCTTATTTATTCAGCTTTCAGATGATGTAAATGTATAAATCTCAGTTTCAAAAAATTGACACTTATGACTGGTTTTGTGGTCCAGGGTCACAAATTTGATTTATTAATTGATTAATAAGTAAACTTTATTTTCAGTATTGGATTCAGTTTTTAACCAAGTGCATCCTGAATTTTTGGCCCAGAATTTTCATTTCAGTGCATCACTAATTTTAACATTTTAATCTAGGTAAAATCATGTAAACTTACTATACTCTTGTGTTAAAAATATGTTGCCTTGTGAAAATATATCCTTCATGTTCAGAATCCCACAGTGAAGGACCTGATTGGCTTCGGGCTTCAAGTTGCCAAAGGAATGGAGTATCTCGCAAACAAAAAATTTGTGCACAGAGACCTTGCTGCACGTAACTGCATGTAAGTAAGAGGCAACCTTAATTTTAATCATTTATCTGGTAAAGTATGCATACACCAAAATGTAACAAACAGCTTTTTTTGTTGTCTTATCAAAATAATTTCTAACAAATGTAATGAAACCACTTTTCTTAGGCTGGATGAGTCGTTTACAGTGAAGGTGGCTGACTTTGGTATGGCACGTGATGTCTATGATAAGGAATACTACAGCGTCAGGGACAGCAAGAAAGCAAAGCTGCCAGTCAAATGGATGGCTTTAGAAAGCCTGCAGACACAGAAATTCACCACCAAATCAGATGTGGTAAGTTTAAATGTGGAAAATCTTTTCAAAACATTTCAAGAATCATGGTTTGAAATCACATTAATATATAAGTGTGATCTCAGTGGTGTTATCCGGTCATCCTTCAAGGACAGGAGTTTCTATTTCAGCAACTAGGTTTGATTCTACATTCGATATGTAACATGTATTTTATTCCCTCTAGTGGTCTTTTGGAGTGTTGATGTGGGAGCTGATGACGAGAGGGGCCAGTCCGTATCCTGATGTGGACCCTTATGATATTACACCCTATCTAATGCAGGGTCGTCGACTGCTACAGCCACAATACTGCTTGGATTCACTGTATGAAGAAGCTTTTTTTTAAAAGATTTTTTTTATTGATGTAACTGTCCACATTTACATGTCAGCAACACCTACTTTGCATTCAGAAAATCACAAATCATGGTGAGGTTGTAAAGCAGGATAAATATATTAATTGTTGTTAAAATATTAAATTATAAATATTATTTTTAAAAATCAGAATAACCAATGATTAGAGTAAAATGTGGAAAACAGTCTTGAAAAAATATAAACTTTTTTTGATGGTAAACTTTTACTGACATTATAAGCAGACCACAAGAAAGAACATAAAAACACTATATGATTAAATATAATAATAATAATAAAAAAAAAACATGATCCCTTTAAAAACATCATTATTTAGGAACAGCTGTGAAAACCCAACAGAAATACTTTTATTTACATGTAGCTTCATAATTGGCTATAGGCTAAAAGGGCATAAAGAATAAGAAGTCATTTTGGATTATGTATTATAGGTGGTCAATCATGCTGCAGTGCTGGAATCCTGAGCCTGAGAAGAGACCAAGTTTCCCTAGTCTCGTGAAAGACATTGAAGAGATCCACTACAGCCTAGAGGGGGAACATTACGTCAACCTCCAGATCACCTATTTGAATCTGGACCAGCCCCGGCCCTACCCCCCACTCTCCCCGGCCCCACCTGCTTCTGAACATTCGGACCAGTCCTCCACCTGACCCTGGTCTCAAATAAAACAAGTCTGAGCTGCGTTCATCCTGTGGATTCAGCAGCTCATGTGGAACTGTGAAGTGAGGAAACCAAAAACACAATGCCAAAAAAATGCACTGAAGATGATCTGCTGTATTTGGAGAATCCCAGCGTGTGTCAAACTGAATGTACATTCCTTGTGTGTCTAAGATGGTCATGCTTTTGTGAACTTTGCATGGTGTTAGTTGCATGGCCAAACTGGTCACATCTTTGGGATTTTAACATTTTTGGTGGCAAGTGCACTTTTTAATTGAATTTTAAATTGTAATCTTTTTTTAAACTAATGCAAGAATGTTGTTTTGTTTTTATACTTTCTTAAAGCACATGGAATTGTTTCTTACACTGAATGATCTGGAAATCATTTGTTATTGCTCATACCATAGTATAACACTGTGTTCTATCCAGGTACAATGTGGCAAGATTCCAGTGACCAAACAATTTTTATGTCCAAACTGCCATTGAAAATGTCACTCTTTTTTAGTCAGTGTTTGATGTTTAATATACATAGGGAGCAGGATTTTTATGGAAGCAGAATAATGACTTTAGTTTTTGAAACATAAAGCATGCTGAATTCCACAAATCGAAAAAAAAGATGCATTGCAATTAACAGTGCTTGCATTTTAATTCCTTGTATTTCCAGGGCTTGCATTTTTAGGTCCTGAAATTTAACATACTTGTTTATTTAAGCTGTGAATACTTCAATTCAAAATATTTCACACACATTTTCATAATTAAAAATTCAATAATTCATATTCACCTTCCAGAATTCACTTCCAAAATATTCAATCTGTTTAAAAATACGATGTATAATATTCGAAAGGCAAATTTCGGTCATTTTATTTCACTTTCCAAATTCCTTTCACTACAAATTCTGTGGTTAAAAATTCAGCGGTGCACATCCGGGAACCGCAGGAATAGCAGTAGAGCACCGATGCATGAGCTCCAGCTGATGTCAGCCGCTCACCAGCAGGTGGCGCAAGCGGCTGTTGATGAAGGCCATATGTTGATCAAGTCATTCATTTATAAAAACTGATTTGCAGAAATAGAGCAAGCTAAGTAGAAGTTTTGATTATCGGGGCCAGTATAAATATGTGGAAACGCTGATTGTGTGTATGATTAATTCAACAGCTTTGCTGTTTCCTGTACATGCAAGCAGCTTTCTCTACCACAAAGGAGATTATAATGCTCTTTTACCCAACGCTGAAGTACAGAACTAACGTTACACCTGAGGAAGACATATATTGCTTTCGGTTGCTTAGTTTCTGTAACTTTAGGCGCCTTCGACTTGAAGCAGCACTGCGCAGAATGATCACGTATGACATCAAAGTACCGCGAGAGCGATAAGAAAGCAGTCGGATCCTATGCATTCAAATCGCTCTCGGTGCTGTGTCATACGTGATCATTCTGCACCCAGCTAAAAATCGGTGCACCTTTTGCATGCCTTGTGTGACGCTGTGCTGTAATACTGGGGTTCCCCTCATACGTCACACTCCAGGATTCCCCAACGACACGCCTCAGTGAACTAATACAGTGATATAAGACCTCAGATCTCACAATACACTTTACTGATGATTATGCAAACTATATCGACAGTTAAGCAGATGTAGAATATGAACGAACGCGCAAGGTTTCACGCTGTTTCCCTCAGAAATCGGTTAAAGAAAACGCATTACGCGGCTCAGTAGCAATGTTAGCTATTAGGCTGGTTTGAGATGCGCCTCGCCTCGCCTGCAGTGAGGGGAGGAGTGCGCAGTCAAGACGGACAGTTCTGCCCTCTCGAAGTGGAACAGATAGCTGCAAGATCAAAGGAGGATATCGCGTTATTCTCATTCATGTGCTGTGCTGCTGATAAACGTGATATAATTTCAGTTCTGTTGCTTTGATATAAATATGATGAACAAGTCACTCAAAGTGCTTGCTATTTAATCCCATTCGAAAGAAAGGCGTATTTATCATACATTTCTACTTTAATACAAACATGTATTTTAGATTTTTATAGAAATATGACAATCACATATCTCACACAGAGATTGCACTGTCATAGTATTTGGGAGTATTCAAGCATAATTTAAATACACAATCACATGAAATCAGATTTAAAAAAAAACAAAAAACATTTTAGCTGTCGCGAGAGTTTTTTGGCACAGGTCAGCGTGACATCAGAACAAGGCGGACCGACATGACTCAGACTTTTTATTTATCTTAAACGATATTATTATTTATTTGTTTTTCTCGCGACGGCGAGGCGGCTGTGTCGGATTGTGCAGTCGAGCGCAGTTGCTCTCCACCGACTGCGCTGATCAAAAGCATGATGGGAAACGACTGACTGATGACACAGCTTAATGCTCATTGGTTCAGACAACTGTGATGCTGCGTTCTTCTAAAATGTTTTATTTTATTTTTTTAAATTTTCTGATTTCATGTGATTGTGTAGGCTATTTAAATTATGCTTGAATATTCCTAAATACTATGACAGTGCGATCTCTGTGTGAGAGATGTGATTGTTCTATAAAAATCTAAAATACATGTTTGTATTAAAGTAGAAATGGATGATGATAAATACACCTTTCATATGATTAAACAGCAAGCACTTTGAGTGGCTTGTTCATCATATTTATATTCATATAAAAGCAACAGAACTGAAATTATATCACGTTTATCAGCAGCACGGCACATGAGTGAGAATAACGCGATATCCTCCTTTGATCTCGTAGCTATCTGTTCAGAACTGTCCGTCTTGGCTGCGCTTATTTCACTCCTCCCCTCACTGCAGCCGCCTCTCACCTACACTTCAGGCGAGGAGCATCTCAAACAAGCCTGATAGCTGTCATTGCTACTGAGCCGCGTAATGCGTTTTCTTTAACCGATTTCTGAGGGAAACAGCGTGAAACCTTGCGCGTTCGTTCATATTCTACATCTGCTTAACTGTCGATATAGTTGGCATAATCATCAGTAAAGTGTATTCTGAGATCTGAGGTCTTATATCACTGTATTAGTTCACTGAGGCGCGTGACGCGTCGTTGGGGAATCCTGGAGTGTGACGTATGAGGGGAACCCCAGTATTACAGCACAGCGTCACACAAGCCATGATACAAAGTTACAGAAACTAAGCAGCCGAAAGCAATATATGTCCTCCTCAGATGTAAGGTTAGTTCTGTACTTCAGCATTGGGTAAAATAGCATTTTAATCTCCTTTGTGGTAGAGAAAGCTGCTTGCATGTACAGGAAACAGCAAAGCTGTTGAATTAATCATACACACAATCAGCGTTTCCACATATTTATACTGGCCCCGATAATCAAAACTTCTACTTAGCTTGCTCTATTTCTGCAAATCAGTTTTTATAAATGAATGACTTGATCAACATATGGCCTTCATCAACAGCCGCTTGCGCCACCTGCTGGTGAGCGGCTGACATCAGCTGGAGATCATGCATCGGTGCTCTACTGCTATTCCTGCGGTTCCTGGATGTGCACCGCTGAATTTTCTGCCGAATTTTAACCAATGAATTTATGGCAGCGAATTTGGAAAGTGAAATGAAATGACCAAAATTTGCCTGTTGAATATTATACATCATATTTTTAAACAGATTGAATATTTTAGAAGTGAATTCTGGAAGGTGAATATGAATTATTGAATTTTTACTTATGAAAATGTGTGAAATATTTTGAATTGAAATATTCACAGCTTAAATAAATAACTATGTTAAATTTCAGGACCTAAAAATGCAAGCCCTGGAAATACAAGGAATTAAAATGCAAGCACTGTTAATTGCAATGCATCTTTTTTTTTCGATTTGTGGAATTCAGCATGCTTTATGTTTCAAAAACTAAAGTCATTATTCTGCTTCCATAGATTTTGGTCCAGTAGGTTTTCAGTGGAAGCAGGGCTACCAGCACATTGCTGCAGAAATATAAACCAAGTGATTTACACAATGTAACAATGTAAGAGGTAGCATTTATCACTTCTTGTCATGTTGTGCCTGGTTAGGACACTATAAATGGTTTCTTTAAGGAGTGTGTGACAAAGAGTGATGATATGATTACTTGAAATATGGTTTGATCAGTTTCATTTTACATTTTTTTCAGTGTAAATAAAGAGTTAAAACGTCATGGTCTGAGTATTTGACATGATATCAAGCAGTGGCATATATCATCTAAAACAATTTGAAACTATTTTCAAATGATTAATTATATAAATAATTGAGGAAACAAATTTATGTTGTACCAGCAATATCTCCAAGTATGTGTGTGTGTGTGTGTGTGTGTGTGTGTGTATATATATATATATATATATATATATATATATTCATTATATAAGTTTTAAATGTGATAATGATTTATGATTTGCATATTCCAGCAGATGCACAAGAAAGTACTGCCACATTTTCCCTCATTCTTCTTGGGTTTATTAGCGGCATTTTTTTCGCACTTAAAACACTGCTAAATTCATTTTGATACAGGAATTGTGTGATCTGTTGGTGACACCTGCTAATGCGCCTTTCTGTGAGATGTAAACAGCAAAAGTCTGGATCTTCAAACTCAAAATTGTTTATTTTTTAATGTCTATATACTGAAATGAGTTAACATTTTGCATGCATTTATATACTCATATCGTCGTTTGGTTTTCACAACAGTTTTGCTACTCAAAACTAGCCCAATCGCTTTTCTAGGGGGGTCTACCGGTAAAAATCGCGTTTGGGGGAACAGTATTTTTTTGCCTGGTACAATTCGCATTTCAGGGGCAAAATATCACGTTACTGGGGTCGCTTCAACCCGCGGACATGAAAAAACACTCGCGGCAACAGTGTTAAAGTAGCCCAATACGGCGGGAAAACCGCGGACTTGGCAACACTGGCCTCGATCGAACATGTGTCATGTCAAACCATAGTGTCAAACGTGCTGGTTTTGACGTCGCCATCTTTGATATCTACTTTAATCTCTGTCGCTATGGTTACGGGTAATAGCCACAAATAGAACAGATTCATACTTGAACATTCTGCTACTTTTATGATGTCATGGACTTGAATAACAGTATTGTAACGTTAGTCGCTTTGGGTCATGTGCTTGACTAGGACGAACAATATATCTGTCTATTTATGCAGGTATCGCCAAGTTAATTTCACAAATGATTTTTTCTGAAAAGAATCCTCTAAACATGTTCTTCTTTGTTTCTTTCTATCATCATGTCACTGCCATGAATGTTAAGAGTGGCAAGAAAGACAGCAATAAAAGGTTAGCTAATTTTGAATTTACAAAAAATCTGAATATGTAGCATGTGAATGCATTAGCATTGGGTTAACTCGTGTTCAAGTGCAGCATTAATGTTATATGTGGAAAATTTCACAGTAGGCTATTTCTTCTGTTTCTTTTCATGACTTTCCAACTATATGCTACGGTCTGAGCTGTCACAGGGGCAAACATGGTAATCAAACTGTTAACTTGTGTTGGAAGTGCAGCATGATTTTATTTAACAAAAAAAAAAAAAAAAAAAATCACTGTATTTCCGAACATGTTCTTCGCTGTCTTTCTTTGCATGACTCTTTCTATCGACATGCCATGGTTTGAGCCGTCACAATGGCAAACTTTGTGAAAAATGTCATATGACAGCAATAAAAGGTAAGCCAAATCTCAACGTTTTATATAAATACATAAAAAGCTGTATTGTATTAAATTCCAGCATGAACCTTTCATTCTAGGAAACCACTGTTTTTCTGAACAGGTTCTACTGTTTTCCTTTCTTTGCATTACTCTTTTAGTCTACATGCCATGGTTTGAGCTGCCACAATGCTGAATACGGTAAGAAAGATAATGTGACAACATGAAAAAAAAAAAAAAATAACTTATGTTAAACTGCAACATTTTTTTTTTATTCTGGAAAATCACTGTTTTTTTGAACATGTTATTCTGTTTCTTACCTTGCATGTGTCTTTCCAACTACATACCATGGTTTGAGCTATCACAATGACACATGTGGTAAGAAATGTCATGCGACAGCATCAAAAACCTGTATTAGAATCACTGTATTTCTGAACATGTTCTTTGGTTCTTTCTTTGCATGACTCTTTCCAACTAGATGCCACGGTTTGAGAGGTCAGATCTGAATATTTTGTATATGAATACAGTGAAAAACTGTATTAACTTGTTTTAAGTGCAAATACACTGTATTTCTGAACATGTTCTCTGTTTTTTTTGCACGAAAAACTACATGCCACAGTTTGAGCCGTCACAATGGCAAACATGATAATACATAAAAAAAAGTTAACTTAAAGTGCAGCATGATTTTTAATTTTTTTTTAATTCTGAAAAATCACTATATTTCTGAGTGTGTTCTTTGCTGTTTCTTTCTTAGCGTGATTCTTTCCATCTACATGTCATGGTTTGCGCCATCACAATGGCAGACTCGATGAAAAATGTCATATGACAACAATAAAAGGTAAGTCAAATCTCAAAGTTTTATATAAATATATCAAAAAAACTGTGTTAACTTATGTTAAATTCCAGCATGAATGTTTAATTCTGGAAAATCACTGTATTTCTGAGCATATTCTTCTCTGTTTCTAATGACACTATATAAATCACACAACCCAGTTACTAAATTACTCCTTATCTCGACAATACACATGAATGCAAATTTGGTCTCTACCTTATCGCTGATGAAGACTTCCATTATCACACATACACACACACACACACACACACACAATAGTATCAAATCAGTTGTTTGGCAAATGGTTCCTTTAGTAAATAAATGTATGTTGTACCAGTAATATCTTCAAGTATTTTTATTTATTTATTTATTTTTCTCGTCATTGTAGAAATTTCAATTGTAATAACGATTTGCATATGCCAGCTGGTGCACAAAACAGTACTGGCACTTTTTTTTCCCACTTCTAGCATTTGAGAGATTACAATAAGTATTTAAAGTTGTAAAAATAATAATAGGTCACTTTTCATGACTATAAAATGTCATTAAAATGGTGAAAAACTTGAACAAAAATAGTTGATTCTACTAAAAAAATAGGTCGCCTAGGCCTTGCAGGCTATTGAATAATGTTACCTAACATGCAAATAGCTACTCAGCTACAATGTTTTTAACAAAGTCGGTCCTTTATTAGCTCAGTCACCGAGCTGTGACAGTGTTCTGATAATACATTCGTCTATAGGGATTTAGGGCATGTACTTGAAGGAATTCACTTTCCTCGTCACTGGAGGTCAGTATATACCTACTGTAGGTTCTTTTCCACATGTAACGTTAGTATCATTAGCATCAGTAGATTGTGTTGAGGTTTGTCTTCTGGTGGACTGCAGTGAGTCATAGTTGTCACATCGGGAAAAAAACGCAACACTTAAATGCCAGTGTCATGAAATGCTGAGTCAATGCTGTTTTTCAGTCTGACTGCTCGTCTTGATCTCATTAAAATCTGTTTCAATTTATATTTAAATTATAGAGGAGAAAGCTAGAATTTACAAGTGAGAATTAAAGTCAACATGAAATGAAAATCGCAACAATACACTTAATATAACAATATATAAATGCAACAGTATATCTGAAAAACAAGCATTACCACTGAAATACGTCAAGATGCTCTGAAGTGTGAGGTTGACCTTCAGCCTCCACAACCTGTCATGAATCCTCATTGCGTTTATGTCTGGCTCAATTCTGTTATGAAATGTCTACTTTTCAAGATCCAAACAACTTCTAATGGATAAAAAGTCTTGTCCTACTGATGTTTTAAAGTTAACGGGTTGCCAGTGCCATTTCATGTTCCAACAAACTGAAACACATTCTTTCAGGCACAGTTCAGCTCCCAAGGAAATTACATGATTCAGGTACCGAAACATACATCTAGAACTATATACCGATATAACTTCTCAGGAACCCTTGATTGCATTGCTACCAGCTGCAACCAACTGTCCTTCATCTCAACTCACCTTGAAGACACTGTGTATTTAACTCTCACTGTTTCCATAGCACTCAGCCTTTGTTAGAGACCCAGTGTGTTTGAGCAGAGCTTTGTAAGGGTGAGAGAGAGAGAGAGAGAGAGAGAGAGGTGAGGGCTAGAAGTGAATGATGGAGGGTTGCTACTGTTCAATGAGCTTGTTAGTGAAAGGATTCTGGAACAGTCGTGCATGACGGAGTTACATGTACCACCAGCTCTCTATAAAGCAGAATCCTTCAGACGTAGATGGTTCTTTGATCAGTAATCCAGTTCATATTGTTTGTCTTCTCTGAAAGAGCAGGATGAGAGAGAAACAAGGTCTTGCCTCGATTTTTATGGGTGATTTGAATTTAACAGTATTTTCAAAAGCACTTCTCAGTTTTTTTCTTTGTGTGTATCATGAAAGATACCAATTTATTAAAAAAAATAAAAACTCTAAAAAATGCTGGGTTAAATACAACCCAGCTATGGGTGGAATATGGACAAACCCAGCAGTTAGGGTTAAATGTTTAACCCTACCTTCTGGGTAGTTTTATAACTCAACTATTTTTTAAAAAAAATATTACTATGGCTGGCTTAAAATGAACCCAAAATAGGTTGTAAATTAAAAATCAGACGCATAATTATTAGAGGCATCAGCAGTAATCAAAAGGTGAACATTTATTAATAAGCAATTAAAAAAAAAGATTATTTAATTATTATTTATTCAACTTATTACTAAATGTTCATATATTGAACATATTAATAAATGTTAGTTTCAAACCTATTTTGAGTTCATTTTAAGCAAGAAATATAGTCATTTTTAAGCAACAGTTGAGTTACATAAAACTACCCAGAAGGTTTAGTTTCTCGCTCTTGTCTTGAGTGTTCAGGTGTTGTTGGTCTTTATACATATCTGTGTCCAAAACCTGAACAATTCTGCTTTTGCAGACAATATACAGAGGTAGAATAAAGATGAACACCAAATGTATACTTTGAGAGTATTAAAGGGATAGTTCATCCAAAAAGGAAATTTTGCCATCATTTACTCACCCTCATGTCGTTCCAAACCTGTATGAGGTTTTTCTTCCGTTGAACATAACGAAGATATTTTAAAGAATGCTGGTAATCAAACAGTTGATGGTCCTCATTGACTTCCATAGTATTTCTTTCCCTACTATAAAAGTCAGTGGGGACCAACAACTGTTTGGTTCTTCAAAATATCTTCTTTTGGGTTCAACATATTTGCATCTCTAGTAAAATCATACCACTGACAGGAGAAATGTGGTGTAAAATTGAAAATCTAAAACTAAAAATCTGTCCAGTGAGCTGACTGTCTTTCTAAAGTTGTGCTCTATTTGTGGATTGTTTTCAATCCTTCTCGAGACCAGAGTATTTTTTTATTTTCAGCAGAGTGCTGGTGTCTTTAGGAAGCTCAGGATTGTGAGAATATTTCAGACGTCAGAGCTACAGCAGACACCTGTCTTCTATTGGACACTGTGTTCTTCCTCAGCAGCTTTGAAGCTTATCTGTACGTGTACTGTATGTGTGTGTTTGTACTTTGCCAAAATGTTCTACACACACACAAAAAAAAAAAAACCCCACAAAAAATGAACATCAGAGCCACTGGAAGAAAAAAAATTTTCTTCTTTATTAAAGAATCACTTTTAGTTTAGTGGGCATGATTCAGTCCTCTATGATTTTATCTGTATAGTTGTATTTTTGGCCTTTCCTTCTGCCTTTCTTGGAGCAGAGAAAGAGGAACAGAATTGTGAAAGTTTTTTATTTAATTTGTTTTTATTTAATTTGTTGTTGACTTTAATGCCTTCCGTTTTGCTGTATGTTTTAGTATATATGTATCTTGGCTATACAAGCTCTACCATAAACCCAGAAGTCACGTTTTTGTGCATTCGTGCTTCTTTACCCTAACATCTTATTTTCTGTATTCAGTTTGAAGTTCAGCCTTGAGCCTGTGTGTTTCCAGCAAACAAGACTGCAGTGCATTCTTCCATCCTCCTTCCACTGCTCCTCTGCATTGTCGCAAAACATCTAGAGATATTATGTAAAGTCTCTCTCAGGTCACAAGGGTACAGATTGCTATTCACATGAATGCTGTTGGGTTGAATATGTCTGTGGATGGGAATTAATTGAAAAATGGTTACCATGCCATGAAAAGCATTTTTTTTTTAACAGACCCAAGGCCACATACAGCATTGGAGTGATTGTTAAGGTAAGCCGTTTGGCTCTCTGAAGATCACATTGAGAGCGACAGAATGTTCTGTTATGAAAGAAAGTATGAGCTCTTTAGGTCAAAACTTTCTTAATCAGCACTTAGATTTGATTTTGAAATATTACCCGTGTTAATGTTTCATCTCTCACTATCATAACAAAATAAGGAAATCAGTTTTCTTTAGCATATTTGCAAAGAAAAATTTCTTCCAAATTGTTGTAAATTGTGTACGTTTTCTGTTTTTTGGCTTTCTGGCAGTTGACATTCATGTGAATATAACTTTATTCATGTTTATGCACTTATATGTAGTCTAGTTCTATGTAGGAATAAACTTTAACTTTACTTGAAAACACTAAATATAATGAAGTATGCACTATAGGAAAATCTGAAACGAAACTATTGGTTTATTATGTTATTTCAGCTGCTACCACACTATGATGTGAACTCTACAGGGAGTCCATACTAGTCCAGGGGGTCCAAATAGCTTTGCTAAATAATTATTTCACCAACAATTTCAGGCCATTTTCTATCCATGTCCTCATTGCAGCTATTTCATATAGACTCTATTTCAGGCTATATTAACCCAGAATTGTTTTAATGGGCTCATATCATGAGAAATAAAATTTTCCTTGATCTTTTGCAATAAAAGAGCTTGATATGCTATAAAAATAATCTTTCTAAACTCTGTTTTCAGAAATTGAGCTAATGAAGCCCAAGATATGATTGCATTTTTGTCAGATTTTATTGCTGATTTGAAATGTTATCAAAGCATCATCTTGTCAAAGTTTTTTTTGTTTAAGATTTTTGTCATTTCCCATTCACATAGACAGGATTTGTACCTGTATACTTTTTACCCACACAGAAAATAGCTTACCAAGATGGCTGCTAATAAACAGACTTTTAATTCATACTTAAAGGAATAGTTCACCCAAAAATGAAAATTTGCTGAAAATGTACCCATCCTCAGTCATCCAGTATGTAGATGAGTTTGTTTCTTCACTGAAAAAGATTTTGAAAAATTTTAGCATTACATCACTTGCTCACCAATGAATCATTTGCAGTGAATGGGTGCCAGCAGAATGAGAGTCCAAACAGTTGATCAAAATGTCACAATAATCCACAATTAATTCACACGACTACAGTCCATCAGTTACTGACTTGTGAAGTGAAAAGCTGTGTGTTGGTAAGAAACAAATCCACCATTAAGACATTTTACCTTTAAACTGTCGCTTCAAGCCAAAATGTAAGTTTGTATGCATGAAAACGCTCTCTTCAGTTAGAATAGTCTATCATTGGTGCATCAGTTTTTCCAAATCTGTTCTGAAGAAGAAACAAACTTATCTAAATCTTGGATAGCATGAGGGTAACTAAATTCTCAGCAAATTTTCATTCTTTAATGAACTGTTCCTTTAAAAACTAGAGTATGACTTTGCTGTGATATGACCCCTTTAAAACAAAACAAAAAATCATTCCGTCATTATACTGACAGAAATGTCTGCTGACGTTTGGGTTTGACGAGTTGCAACACAACCACTTCACTTGCCTCATATTGCTTGTGCAGCTCAATTAACATGCCTGGTATGAAATATGCATCAACTCATTTCATCTATAATTAATAACAGTACATATTCACACGATCTGTCTCAAATCGAGCTGTTCGTCTTGTGACGTCACAAGATCGGAGGCCCCTCCCGCGATTGTTGATTGACAGGAGCGTTTCAACACAGACCCGCCCTGAGCGAGCTGTCGAATATAGTCCGCCATTGTTGATACGCTGGAGCAGAATGGCGTCTAAGCGATCGTGGTGTTCTGTTCTTGGGTGTAATAACGAGCACAGCAGTTTTGATGTTCCTAAATCAGAACCGCTGATGACGCAGTAGCTGAGTTTTGTTTTGGAAGGGAATAGTCCCCCAGATCAACCTCAATTCTTTCATGTTTGCGCAAATCATTTCTCACCAGACTGCTTTATAAACGAGGGTCAGTTTAAAGATAGTTTTGCCAAGAAGCTGCTCCTGAAAAAAGGATCGGTACCAAATTCGTGTTCCTGCTGCACCTCCAGAAGAAGTGAGTATAACGTTTTATTAACCTTTATATTAATCTTTGCTAATCGCTTGCATGTTTCACTATGAATGTGGCTAAAGTTTACACTAACTTTCATTACATGAAATCAAGTGTACATTACGGCATGTTTTCTATGTACGATGTTCTCAATATAATTCATAATCTCACGTTTGTAATGAACAACGCGTTATGGTTATTGTGTTATTATAAATGTGTACGCTGTGGTAAAGTTAACGTGGTAACAGTACATTAAGCTTACTTTTGTAGATGGTTTATAACGGTGTCTGTTACTGATTAATAAGTATATTATGTGCCAGTACATACAAAGATAGATCAAAGTGACATTACATTAACCAGCCATTCAGAAATGTCCTGTTCGAGCCTTAATTGCCAAACTTCTTCGGGGCCATCATCTTGTTCCGTGTCCGACTCCGGTTCAATTTTTTTTTTTTAATTTTTTTTTTTTTTGACTCCGGTTCAAATTGATATGGTTGCACAGTGTCCTCAGAAACTCCCGCTGCCATTCTTCCGCCAAAAGATACCCTCAACTGTTGTCAAGGCAACACTCCACGTGTGTTGTGTCACACCCCACAGAGCAGAGGGGCGGGGTCAGCAGAGCTCAAGATCATTTAAAGGCACATGCACTGAAATGGCGCTGAACAGAGAGCTGTTTTTGACCAGGTAAAATTAGTGTTTTCTTACAATACTAACGAGAATTTTTAATTAAAGTATATTACAAACTTTTCATTTAGACCCTAAAGAATCATATTAACTTGTACAAAAATGGCATTATATGACCCCTTTAAAACAAAACAAAAAATCATTCTGTCATTATACTGACAGAAATGTCTGCTGACGTTTGGGTTTGACGGTGCCAAAACACAACCACTTCACTTGCCTTATATTGCTTGTGCAGCTCAATTAACATGCCTGGTATGAAATATGCATCAACTCATTTCATCTATAATTAATAACAGTACATATTCACACGATCTGCTATCTAATTTTCTGCGTATGTACAGTGAGGTTGCTGATGTACACAAACTATAAGCCAATGATCTGCCAGCAGTTAGCAGATACATCTGAAAAATGTGCAGGCTTTGATGAACTGAATTTGTTTGACAAATTTATTATGCAACAGTTGTGTTCCCTGTGTATTTGAATGTCTCGTTGCTCATTTTACAGTTTCCTCTTCATTTTTCTAATTCACAATATTCAACGGCCTGTGAACTACATATTTCAAAAACCTATTCTTATCAAAGACTCTGGCAAGTAGAAAACTCTATGGTTATTGAACTGTACTGTTTTATTTCTTTAGTTTACATTTTGCTGCAAAGCCTATCATAGACTCTTTAATAGCAGGCTCCACTGTGACAACTTACCCCATACGATGTGACAGCATGACCCCATATCGGTCAAGGTGTGTTCTGTAAACTCTATCAGTTTTTTTCGTGAGCAAAAACAGTGGAAAAGTTCAAAACCCTTTGAGACTTGAAAAAACATGCTTATCAAGGTTTGAAATAAACCTACGTTGAGAAATATTATATATCACTAATAAGTGTTACATCTTGCCCCTAAAATATTTTTGAATCTGTAACATGAAATTGTAAATAACAAATGTTGATATATGTGATTCATTTGGTTTAATAATCATCCAAGTTTGTATTTAACTGTATTACATTGTTAAACTAATTCTAAGTATTAATTCTGTTATAATGTTAACATTGACAGTAGTAATAATAATTATAATGTTGATATTTATACATTATAAAAATACCTAACCAGAATTGTTGTAATTCTAAATGTTCAAAAGAACAGCATTTTTGATTTTTTTTTTTTTTTAGTTATTCCATTAAAAATAAATACTAAGAGATAAGTGACATTGACAGTCTCTCTCTCTTTCTTTTCTGTCTTATTCTTCTTTGGCTGTCTCCAATTGCTCTGTGTTTATAAAATCTCTTCAGTAAAGTTTTTGTGCCCCGGGCTCTTTTTTTTTTTTCTTTTCTTTTTTTTTTTGCTCAAAGCTGGTATATTGCAGAGTTGTGCGCAATACACATGAGATAAGCAATAGGAGACAGCTGAACTTTTCTGTTTCTTCTTGACAGAGGTAGTCATAGAAACCCTTTTATTTTGGAGGGCTGCAGCTCTAAAAACTATGTGAATCTTCAATATTAATGCAACTTGATTTACCAATTGCAACTTCTAATACAACAGACCAAAGGATCCAGTATCATTGTAGATGCTCTGTGAGTTTTTCTCTCCAATTCAGCCCACAAAAGTGCATTCATTCTTTTGATTAGGGTGGATGTGATGACTTAACATCGCTCTTAGGCATTCATATGCTACCTCAAGGCCGTTGTTGGTGGTGCTTAGTTTATTGTTTATCGCCCATGAATCAGCTTTATTGTGCAGAGCTCATTTCGCGCCACTTTATTGTGCTCTGTTGTCAATAAATTTGGATTGCTATCCATGTTTACAGGACTTGCTTGTCACGGCGGTGGGATTATAATATACGTGCATCTATTATTTTGTCAGTTTGTCAACAGAGTGGAGGCTTCCAGAATGCATTTTAGATGAAAAGAATACACTAACAGTGCTATTTTTAGTCAATCCAGTCATTGTTTTGTGTGTGACAAACAGAAGGAGAGAAAAAGAGCAGGCGGTGATATATGATCTTTCCAAAGGCAAAGGTCAAGATTAAGCCTAAAATTACAATTATGCAAAAATGTTTTTAGCTGCCATCTTAAAAAAGGTCAGTCTGCCTCCAAATATTTCAGTGAGAGAATAGTATTAGTTTAAATTGCCTTTTAAGTGTAAGAAAGTGTGCTTTAAAAAGCCTTTTAAATTGCCTTTTAAGTGTAAGAAAGTGTGCTTTAAAAAGCCTTTCAGTTATGTTTTGAGCAGTTTCACAAACATTGGGCTTACTTAAGCAGTGCCATTCTTTATCTCTTTTTTATGCTGTAATGTTTTCAACAATCTGCTGCGTTTGTATGTAAAGTCATAAGCTGCATGCTGAGACAAGCAAACAAATGAGACACAGCAAAACAAATAACAGACAGCAAGACTCAACATGTTTGAAATTTATCAATTCGTATTCTTGCTATTGTACATATCCAACATAATAGATAGTTGGCTAAGTACATGAACAGATGCTGGGAAATCTGTCCAATAACTGTTAGCAGGGCTAGCACGCTAAGTTTGCTAGTCAATAATGTCCCTTACCAAAAAGAAGTTTATTTTTATTAAGTATACTTTAGTAAATTTCAAGTATACTTTTAAGTATACTATTTCAATACCCCTTGGGACTAAATTGGCCCACTTTCTAGTATATAAAAGAATACTTTTAAGTATAACAGTAGTAAACATTGAGTACACAACTAATTTACATATATATTTTTAATTTGTACTGTCTGCAACTATACTAAAAGTGAACTTATAGGTATACTGATAGTTTACTAATTAAATACTTTTTATGCATTTTTAGTACACTTTAAGTATAGTCTCAGTAAACTACTAGTTAAGTAGTTTTATACTGCAAGTATACGCATAATTTTTCTTTAAGTCAACTTTACATCATACTTTAAGAATACTACTATGTATACTCCGTATTTAGGTATTAATTTGTGTATATATTGCTATATGAATATCTGAAAATACAAAACATCAAAAGAAAGAACAGGGTATCTTCTTGTAAACAAAAACATTTTATTCTAGCTTAATGCATTCTTTTTTTATAAACACTTGAATGTGGGTAAGTTTAACAAAAAGTTAAAAAAGACTATGAGTTGGATTCAGAATGATAATCAAAATGTATATGGAGTCGATCAACACCCCAAAGCTTGACAGTCATTATTACCTCTTCATTAAGTTTATTTCTGAGAAGTAAATAAAAAGTAGACTGAAAGTATACTTTCCTATTTTTAGTTTAAAAGATATATTAATAGCACACTTGAATAAACTTTTTCGTAAAGGTTAAAAATAACATTTTTCGTAAGGGGTATTGTTTTTGTGTTATCTTCATTCAGCCAATATTAATATATATGTGTTAAGTTTGATGAAATAATCAACATATTTTGCTTTTAATTCTATTGCATTTGTAAACTAATTGAAAGTTCTAATAATTTTTATTGCAGATAACCCTGATTTTATCATTAACCATCATCTTTTAATATAATTATTATTTATTAATATACTAATATA
The DNA here is from genome assembly GCA_021397915.2 of Tor tambroides. Classification (NCBI taxonomy): domain Eukaryota; kingdom Metazoa; phylum Chordata; class Actinopteri; order Cypriniformes; family Cyprinidae; genus Tor; species Tor tambroides. Next base: position 33,138 of record JAFVLL020017830.1, on the reverse strand, counting down.
TTTAAAAAAAAAAAAAAAGAAAAGAAAGAAAATCAAAGTAAAGTGAAGTAAATAAACTGCAGGCACTAATCAAGCTTCAAAACATGGAAGGTAACTTCTGATATTAAAGATTAGACATAAAATAACAAATTTGAGTCTAAAACTCTTGATCAGGATGTGTATATGTACAAAAAAAAAAAAAAGGAATAGTTCACCAAAAATGAAAATTCTATCATCATTTGCTCACCCAAATGCTCATGTGATCATTTATTCACCCAAATGTTGTTCTAAATCTTTATGAATTTCTTTTTTCTAAGGAACATCAACAAGATATTTTAAGAAATGACTCAGTGTTTTTGTTATTTTCATCCATTTTATGGAAGTCAATAGTCACCATAAATGTTTGGTTAGCAACATTCTGTCACGGATCTGTCTGTCCTGCTCCCTCACCAATCACAGCGCACGCCCTCACCTGGTTTCACTTGAGCCTTGATTGAGTACACCTGCACGTCATTCAGACCTCATCACCATGCACTATAAAGTCACACACCTCACAGCACTCCAGTGTCTGATCTCATTACGGTTCAATGGAGTGGACTCCTTAAACTATCCCAGCGGCTTACCTGCTGCTTACCGGTTTGTTTACCTGCCTCTTGTGTCCTCTCCAGCATCAGTCTCCTCCAGTGATCTCCAGCCTGTATCCCATGTCATCCAGTGAGGTGTGTGCTTCTGCCTGCTTCCACGAGTTCCTGGCAAGGCAAAGACATTCTCTCACATTCTCATCTCTACTATAATCAGTCTATTGAATTTTATACTCACCCTCATCAGTCATCTCTTACTCTGCTGTTCAATAAATGCTTCTGTGATTATATTAATCCTTTGTGTGAGTCTGCTTCCCATAACACATTCTTCCAAATATCATCTATGGTTTTCTGCGACAAGTCATACAGGTTAGGGACAACCTAATAAATGATGACAATTTTATTTTTGGGTTGACTATGTCTTTTGTTGTTCATTGGCCTTGATTCCTTTAAACGAATAGCTTGATCCACACTGATTTAGTATGTTTCCATTAAATGATAGAATAGATAATGGTGGTACTTAACAAACTAATTCATTGTTGCACAACATTATAAAGCCTATTGTTTAATAGAGGACTTTTATTTCTTGAAGTCATCAAATTAGTCACAGATAACAGAATTATGTAATTAAGGAGAACATTAAAGCAAAGTTTATAAATGCCACTTATCTGTTTTGCACCATAAATGATATCTAGTATTATTTTCATAGATGTTTTGCACCGTAAGTAGATTCTATATGTGAAGTTTACAGCCTGAGTAATAGTTTAACCTAGAAGACCTACAGTGCCGATGGATGATCCAAGCAGAGCAAATGTTAATTCCATTACTTATACTCCATGTCTGCGCTTCCACAGGTGTACACACAAAACACTCATCTTCCAAGGACCCTGATTTGGTTTCTGTGCTCATCACCATGGCAACCTAGCTTTGATGCTGAATATGTTGGATGGCCAACAGAATTCTTTAGAAAGTCACGTTGCTGTATCAATTGATTTCAGATTTGTGCAGAAAACATATATATTTGCTTCATTGTGAGTTTGCACCGAGGAAAACCAGTGAACTCTCACTGCTGGGAATCAAAATGCCAGCTAACTCTCGACACTAACTGGAAGTGACAAATCACAAGATGAACCAAAATATATTACATTCAAACACATTTAATGTAAAATATGTCTTGTTAACGTTAAAGAACGAGTGGCCCTATGAGCAGATTTCTGCAGGACAGAAGCGCTTGAAACGAAAATTCAATGCACGCATCATCTCTCATATGTTGCTCATTCAATAAGCAAGTCCTCCATTCATTCCTTCCCACAATGCAGCTTAGGATGCAATTCAGCGAGCCTTTCTGATTGGTTCTCTCCACAACCAAAGAGTCATGCCTGAAAATGCATCATTTAAAAAAAAGTTATATTATCAGAGCAACATATCTGATTTCATTTCTGAACTCATAAAATGCATTATTAGCATCCATTCAACCCGATCTCACAGCAGTTCGTACATATTTTATGAGGTTGTTCATTTGTATGACCTCACTTTTTGCTAAAGCGTACATATTTTACAAGTTGCTATTACTATATTATTGTCATGTTCTGACCATAAAGAGTAGTTTAAAACCACAATTAATGGTCTGGTTTCTACAACTTTAACTTGGGAACAAAAATCTGCCTTTAAACTTGAAACAAATAAACATTTGAAATTTTCCATGATAATTATCGATTTTGACCGATATAAAAACATTTATCGTGATCATTTTTTTTCACCCAGCCCTATGTTAACGTTAACATTCAGGCTATGAAAGTTGTGTCTTCTGCTGTGATGGAGAATGTGCCACTCTTCATGGCACTGGACGTAACTGGGGCATCTGTGTTGTGGTAACCATGACAACATGTGAGTTTGTCATCCACAGTGGCAAAGCTCTGAGGGGATTGAGCTCATGATGCGGAGTCTGTACCACACTGTGTCACTTTGAATAAATATGTCTGCTAAATAACTGCTGTATATTTTTAGGAAAACAATAAACTTTATTTTCTGATAGTGTACTCAAATATGAAAAATATTGCAGAGTGGTAATATCATCAGTTTATTCTTTTGCAAAGTATTCATTTATCAAACAGGCTACTATTCTAAAGCCTCTCTAAGGCCTCCCACTTTGTTGCAGATGCTTCCCCCTCCCGGAAGATTTTTATTCACAAAACTGTGATAGAGACGGTTTGTTCCCAGCAAGCCGAGGCTTGTTAGCTGATACGTTTCGCTCTCTCCTCTGCACTCTGTCATGATGCTTGTAGAAAGCGAGACTACTCATTCGTTGTCAAGGTAACCGATCATCTTTAAAGAGCTCATAATGCAAATAGCATTTGAAATATAGGGTCAATGATGTCGGAGTTAGCTGAGACCTGTTTCTAAAAATATTAGGAGAGAAAAAAAAACTGTTGCGCCTCTTTCTGAATCTGACTGTGCTATTTATAGATGTCACAAAAATTTTGGTTTGAAATGAATTCAGATACATGAAACCTAATCAAAAATCAGATTTTTGAACAGCACATGATTAGTTACTATTCATTATATTTGTATTTTACCTTCTGAATATTTTGCTACACACAAAAATTAGCTTAGGAAAAAAGTAAAAGTAGCTGGTTTTATCTGGTCTCCCAGCCTGACCTGCTAAGACCAGCTTGACCAGCTAAAGAAGTGGTCAAACTGGAAGTTTCAGACTCAAAACCTTTCTCATTAGTCTAAAAAGCTTATTTTGAAGCGAATCTGCCAAAACAACAGGTTTTGGAATGTGCCACTTTATGAAGTAACAGTGTGGCTAAACCCCACCTCCGCAGAAGAATATCAACGCCTGCTTCTACGTCACTGCCTGTTTAGCTCCACCCACCGATTCTACATCACTGCCTGTTTAGCCCCGCCCACGATTCACGCACATAGTAGGTAAACGACAAGAGCGGCAAATGCAGGTCTACGCAGAAACCAAAAGATAAACTTTATTTGATGAACTTTATTTTTAATGAAGATTCAGACTGCATCAGTAAGAACTTGGTCCTTTGTTCACTTCATTTTACCACAGATTTGTTTACAAACAAACAAGGCACAATTCAACGCCGGATTTTCAAAAAGATAGAAACTAAAAGACGATGCTGTGCCGACTGTATTGGATCTAACAGTAATGTCGCAACACACAAGTGTCAGTTACTGTTTTCATTATGTGCACTATTGATTTTACAGATTGTTTGATATGTACTGAATATTTATGCATCCATCTGTGAAGGATGTAGGCTGTCAAACATACACAACTGTCAGCCAATCATAGCAGTGGGCGTTTACGTTCAAATCTACAATCCGCCACGTCTATTCAAACATTCCATTAAAGACAGGACAGAAGATGTGTGTTCCCTAATCTACCCAAAAAGCAAAAGATTTTGCTACTGAACATCAGTGTTCATGTGATCTTCAATAGGAAGTGTGATGTAAGAATGAGACTATTCAAAATGTTATACAAACTTGGCAAAAAGGCCATAGCTATCCATAGCAACCTCTCAGCACACCGAAGCAACCACCTAGCAATGCCCTTACAAACATCTACCTACCAACCACTCTGAACAGCAGCATTGCCTCAGCAACCACCTAGCTAGGCCTACATTTCTTCAAACTTCAAATCTCTATTCAAACTTATTATGTATTCAAACTACACAAAGCTAAACTTTAAACCTCTAACTAACCTTTTTGAAGAACTATCTTCCATTCAAAGTTTGTCTTTGCTTTTCTAGTTAATAGTCGTTTCTCCGGGCTGACACCCACTTTTTTATGCTGTCGCTGTGGTAAGTGGCAGTTCAGATGATTGAATTACACAAATGTCATAATTAACTAAGTGGGGCAGAGAGAGAACGAGAGAGAAAGAATGACAGAATATCTGGTCAAAAAAACAGGCAATGAAAAGTCATTATTTTTATTAGCCAGGGGTAAGCTTATTAAAAGAATGGGTGGTGAACTTTAAATATTAAACACAGTTATTTAGTTTCTTTGTGAGTTTAATGACTGAATGTGTCTGTATGTCTCTCTGTCTCTCTTATTCACACACACACACACACACACACACACACGGACACATGGCCGTCTGTGAGTATAGCGTCACTAATGAAACAACTTTGGTGCGCCACATCAGAGTCCACCCACGTTGTTGGTATATGGCACAGGTGGCCGGCCCCCAACACGCTTTACCAACCAGCTGACTCACAAACACTCTCTCACCAGCTCTCTCCCTCTGACTCTGGCATAATCAATCATACCCAAAGGTAAAGCATTATAAATATTTAGCAATCCACGATCTTTGAAGTTACCAAACCTGAGCATTCATCTGTCAATGACTTCCAGCAATTGTCATGAGGTAAAAATATGTGAATAATTTAATGCGTCCTTGCTGAATAAAATTATTAAATTATTATTTTCATTCTAAAAGTTCTTTAAAACAAATTAATGTTTTTATTTGGCAGGGAAGCATTGAACACAGAAGTAAAAGATGTATCACAGTTTATTTATAATAAGAAGAAATGTTCCAAATCAGCATATCACAACGATGTCTGAAGGATCATGTGACAGTTAGTTAAGTTAATGTACAACATACAACCATCACACAAAATATATATAAACATTTACTGTGTATACACACACACACACACACAATATAAAAGCATTTTTACTATTCACTATTGATAGTTATTATTAGAAAATAATATTAATTTGAAATATCCTACATGTATAATGGTTGTATGCTGTACACTATAACCTCCACTAAACATAAAATTTACAAAGAAATGTGTAAAAATATCAGTGTTGTTACAGATTTAAATAACAAAATTGTGGGCTAACTTACTTTGATTCAATGGGATGAGATAATTCTCCAAAATAACAGTCATTAAGGTTCATTTACAGACCTTTGTCCTTCTCTCTTCTCTAATGTAGGGATGAATCAAAAATAACATCAACAATTTCCTTTGAGGATCATTTCAAGATTACATAATGCTCCTTTGAACAGAGGCTGTGACGCCCATAAGGGCAGTTTTGTTTGGGAGTATTACAGATTTTGATAAAAGCTCTTGAATATAATCATCAGGATCATAATGTATAAAGAAAACAAAAAATGAATAACAATTACATATTTAACTTTAAAGATAATGTCACAAAAAACGGCACAGACACATCAAATATATTAAAAAGTGCTAAACATATTGATCACAAAGTTGGTAATGGTAACTATTAAAGCTACTGGCATTGCAATTTTTGGGTGTCACCAAATTTATATATAAAAAAGGGTCAAATAATACTATTGATAATTTTGGTATGTAAAACATGACTGAAGGTATGACAGAGAGTTTACCAACTAAGAACTAAGAACACTGACCAAGATTAGCACACTGTTTATAATAAGGTATACCTTGTGTGAGAAGAGCTACAGTCATACTAAGCCAAAAGAGCAGAAACAGAAACAGATGCCACACACGCCACAATTACACCCATGCAGTACAGTTACAAAGCTTAATTTTAGATAGTACATGCCTTTATGCAAAAATAACTTTAATTGCAGGAGGCGCTGTTGAAATAAAAAGTCTAGTGCAGCTGCTTCTTTTTGCACTCGGGTCATTCCTGTCATGCAGTACTGTTGGAGCTCTGTAACTTTATGATTAAAGGAAGCTTTTCTATAAGACTTTCAGAAATGAAATATCTGGTCAAATTCAGGCCCCTTAACTTTATTATATATCTTGATTTAAGGCAAGAAAGTGAAGAGGATGGGAAGTTAGATTACCTGAGAAAGAAGTTCTTTAAATTCTTCTTCAGGTTTGAAGTTCTTTTTATTTTTTAGGCTTTTTGCCTTTATTTTGCCCAGGTTGGACTCAAACTTGCATTCCCAAATATATTTTTAAATGTTTTGTACTATCATAGCAGTTTCAAATAGAACTTAGTCCATTCTGCTGGTTTCCCCATTGAAACTGTCACTTCCTGGAAGATGATGCCATTAATAGTGGGTTTTTTTCCCCCCAAACAAATTCATAAACTAATTTAAAATTTGTGCGTTTTTATATGATATTATGTGTAATTATTTCATCCAATATATTATCCTAAGATATAACAGGGATATGAACTGCATGAACATGAATGCACTGCATAACATGAATGACCGTTTAATAGGAGCTTTTTACTCTTATCATTTAACCCCCAACTGTTTTCGACCATTTTACTGTTGGGCGTGCGTGTTCTCATAACTCGTCATAAATTTCAATGAGAAAGTTAAAACTTTACATTAATTTCATACAAGAAGAGAGACACATATTCCCAGACAGTGCTCAATCACCAGACGGGCGATAATAGGTGTGTAAAACCTGGCTGAGCAGCATAGCGCAATTTGAGCTGCAGCAATAAAGCTATACCTGATAGAAAGAGAGAGAGAGAGAGAGCACAAGCGAGCTCGCGCTCCAAGTGCAGGTTTCTGGGTTGGCAGCAGAGCGCGCGAATAGAGCGTGGCACGCGGGATATTGGCCGAAATTACCGCGAACTTAAACATCAGGAGACGCTCAGAGGGAAGCGAACGAGAACGGTCGACAACGCCTATTTCTCTGAAACGCTCAAATTATCCGGTAAGTCTTCGTGTTTACATTAATTCCACACAACTGTTGTCTTTGAAGGCGCTTATTTGTTCCTTTAACGACTTTACAGAACGCTTTCCTAATAGAATATGTTAGTTTTGTTTAACAGACTGCGCTGCCATTTTTTTTTTATTATTTCTTTAGCAAATTTACCTGTGAATTTACCTGGAATTAAAACTAGCGGGTAGCACAAACTCTTTCCACAACTTTAAGAGGTTCCGCGCCACAGTGATAATGTTTGTATTTACATATCTATTTGCAGGCTTAAATTTACGTCGGGTGAATTTTGTTAATTAAGTGTAAAAAGCACGTAAAATAGCCTATGTTTACGTCAAACCCAAATCACTGCGTATGCTGCGCGCAAGTGGACACTGCAGTTTCTGTCGTTCATTATTTCTTTTTCAGGCAAGTTCTGTAATTCATCAGTTCATCTTCAGTTGATTTCTTGAATGTTAATTGGAAGTTATAAGTGCAGTGGACTCTTGAGTTGAACTGTCCTTTATATTTGACGACAAAAGTGCAATGTTGAATGATGTGTGCAATATGCATGTCATTTGTTAAAACAGGTAATTCCTTACTGGTAATAAACATTGTATATGGATGCTCTTTGCTCACAGATTTGCAGTTATTGGATTTTAAATGTATTTTGTGTTTTATTTTTGCAGTCTGTGACATCATGTTCCACCTGTAGCCCAGTGGTGCCACATAATAACATTTTAAGGGTTTTGTTTCGTAACTGAGTGGGGTTTTGTTCTGGATACATTAATAGGCTATAAATTATAATATTCCATATTTATGTTCTTCAGATTTACATGGTTTAGAAATGTACTACATATACCTAAATTGTGTAAATTAATGTCTGATACTAAGAGTGCTGCTGTTACAACCTAGCACATTACCATGGTGGGTTCTAACACTAATAAAAACATTTTCTCATCTACTTTACTTTTACTTTATTATGTTAATCAGATAATAATATAGAGCAAATACATAGTCTAGCAACTCTAAAAACATAACAGACAGTGCATGTCTATATATGTATGTGTGGTGTGCACCCAATATGCTTTTTTGTGCAATCATTGTGTGGAAATGGAACATACAACCCTCCCCATCAGGTCAGGCATGATCTATTTATGTATATCTATCTATCTATAGCTATCTATCTATCTATCTATCTATCTATATAATATGCATACACACAGTTTAATGTGTGTTAATGAACTAATAATTAAGTTTTTGCTCTTTTTTTATTGACCTCCAACATTTAAACATTAAACATTTTTGTTTATCAAAGGTTTTTTTTTTCCTGTGGTAATGGAGCTTAACTTGTATTTAACCCAGAATTTGTCTTTAAATGCTCTCAACCTGTAATTTAGTGGTCACAGTATTGTTTGAGAGGCCATTATTTCTTATGTAACAGTCAATGATTGTTGCGCTAGTTTATAACAAAACATTTTGTTGTTTAGTGACTTCATGTGCACTGTTACTTGTGGTGCCATCACTGTATGTGTACACTGTTCTGTGCGTGCAGGTGTCTGAGTGTAACTGGGTGAGTTGGTTTGACATTCAGAGTTTACATTGACTAAGCCAGCAGACATTAGTTTTGCAACTATTGACTCACCAATCTGCGAACCTAACTGCCCTACCATGTCCGTGAGGTGGTCAAAAGCAACCCTATCAACGCCAGGTGTGGAAGTGTATGGACCCTCGACAGGAACCCGCCCAACAGGAGTACCACCCAGGGTCTGACTTAACCCGATACCCCTACCGTTGTCAGCATGTAACTGTGGTTGTTCAACCCCCCGGCTGACACGATCACTAAAAATACCACCCTCTGAACCATCATTTAACCATGTACCTCTTCCTCTAGGGAAACTCATGTTACTATAACATGTTACATCCAGATCACCATCACACTCGTGTTTTTCAGCCATAATGCAATCAAAAAAATGTGCATGAAAAATAATAAAAGAACAGGAAAAACAAATACAATATCAATTATGATGTACTATGTTCCATATGTCCATGCGTTGTGTATGCTGTATGCAAAAGATTAAATGTACAGTGCAAATCACGATGTGTGAGTATGCATACTGTCCTCATCCGGAGTATCGAAGACTTGATCCACTGACGAACTTGAACTGCACACAGCAACCACGGTCGATCTGCGTTGAGCTGATCGAAGGATCCAAGGAGTCACGGCACCAGTGTAACGGATGTGGAAGGACACACTCACACATGGGATTTCTTCAGCTTTGATTTATCTTTTTGATAGAAAAACGGGTACAAATCAGGTTGGCTGAAGAAGACAATATACTGCAGATATACATATGACCACAGCAGCGACACTCAAATCTGCTGCCATAAAACACATAACAATAAGATTCAATGTGAAAACTGTAACAGTACACCTGTAAATGTAACAGTGTAGTAGTACTGGCCAATAAACTGTAGATGATAACGAGAAAACTTCATGAATTTCTAAACAGCATTTGTTAACATTTATAATGTCATAAACATGAAAGCAACATACCAACCGTACAAATCAGGTTGGCTGAAGAAGACAATATACTGCAGATATACATATGACTAGAAAAATAGAAATGACACTTTCACTCGACTCATATTACAATTAATTATAAGAAATTTAAAGACAGACACAATGACCACATGAAATGCACTCGTTCCCACTCGTGAATGCACGAGGAAATTCAATACATTTATAATGACTTCAACAACCGTGTTAAAGTGTCAAATACATTATACACTCGTGTTCAAATACGTCAATTCAATCAATTGCGTCGAAAATATTCACATAAAACATTATTTCCACAATTAAGTAAGGCATGTGATAAGAATCAGCTGTGTAATCAGTGCAATCAGCTGTTTGTTTCATCAGTGCAATGGATGATGGGAGCTGTAGTCCATGGTGAAGTGCAACACTTAGTGTAGTGCAAGAGTCCATATGGTGAGCGAGTGACCTCTGGTGGTGAGTGAAGGGAAGTTCATAGACCGGATTCGTGACAGAGCCCCCCCCAAGGAGCGGCTTCTAGACGCTCCAAACTCAGTACAATCCAGGAGGGTGGTGGAGCGGAGGCGGAACAGGGGGAGGGACGGAGGGCCAGGTCCATGTGGAAGTGAGACTGGGAACTGATGCAGAGCTGACAGGACAGAGCACCAAGGCGGAGCAGGAAACCAGAGTGAAACCAACAGAGCAGGGAGCCAGGGCAGAGCCAGATACCAGGACAGGGCCGTCAGAGCAAGAACCCACCAGGGCGGAGCAGACGGAACAGAAGCCCACCAGGGCGGCGCAGAAGACCACCAGACCTGAGCAGAAGACCACCATGGCAGAGCAGAAGACCACCAGACCTGAGCAGTAGACCACCACGGTGGAGCAGATGGAACAGAAGACCACCAGACCGGAGCAGAAGGAACTGTAAACCATGGCAGGGACTGGGACCTAGGGAACACTGAGACACACGAGACAGATAGAGCATATTTGGCCCCAAGAGCCAAGGCAGGGAACACAAAAAGTTCATCAATAGTAGTCCCGGGCTGACAGTTCACACTCAGGCACATTAGTAGAGACTGGACAGACAGATAGTTCAGAATCAGGTCCTTCAATTGTAATTGGACAGACAGGCAGTTCATAATCGGGTCCATAGACTGTAATTGGACAGACAGATAGATCATAAACATGTTCAATGACCGAACCTGAACAGGTAGACAGTTCAAATTCTGGCTTGCTGACTGAAACTGGACAAGCGGACAGTTCATAAACAAACGCATTGACTGAAATGGAATTGGCAGCTGGC
>JAFVLL020017830.1:0-22025 GCA_021397915.2 Tor tambroides | reverse complement strand
GCTGTAGTCATTTGGAGATAAGGCTAGGTAAATCTGGGTATCATCAGCATAGCTGTGATAGGCAATTTGGTTCTTCCTCATTATCTGACTTAGAGAATAGAGACTGAATAGAGAGAGATTGGAGTAAAAATGACAGAAGACAAATAATAGGACTAAATCTACAGTTTCTGAGTTTTATGGGGGACCTTGTTTAAAAAAAGCATCACACACGACACATGCCCTCATGACCTAGATTCATGCCCCTGGAGTGTCTCAATCTGTCCTGTCTCCTGACAAAAAAGACACTTGTTTAGAAACTGATAACTTTATTTAATGTGAATATGAGATGCAATCAACTGGTGCAAAAGTGTGTAAACTGTTGGACTGTCAATTTTACATTTACATATTATTTTGTATGAAAAAAACTACATTGAAAATACAATAACTTCCCTGGTTAAGGAGAGTAACTCGGCTTCAGAGAGTGACTGTCTGTCCAATGTCAGATATAAAGGGGAATGTAAAATGAAGATGTTAATTAATATTTTACCCACCCACTCATTTCATGTAGTCAACATTTCCATCATCATCTGGGGATGCATTAGTCCATGCAGGCCTAATGGAGCTGGGCTCCAGTCAGTGGATTTGAGTCATTAGTTTCACACAAGTTCAAGGGACATTAAAGCACTATATCTGCGTAATACTTCCAGTAACAGTAGATAATAGTTCTCTTAGAAAGTCCATTTATTTTTAGTATTAACATTAGCGTGAGCGCAGTTTAATCAGATGTTCAGTAGGATTTAATTTATCATAATATCTTTCTTTTTTATGTAGTGTTGGTCTTCATCCAGTCAAGAAAATTGAGTCTCTGTCTTTGTAAACCAGGTTTGATATTAGTTTTTAATTAGAGTTTTGGCTTTAATTGTGTCTCTTTTTTAGGTTTAGATTTATAGTTTGAAAACATAGCTTGGGTTAGCAGTGATGATATGGAAGCCTGGTGTCGTAATGTGGAACGCTCGGAGGGAGATGTTTTATCATATTACCAGCATTCAGGAGTTATTGCTTGCTGCTAACATACCCATCACCGATTCCCAAAACTAGCTCTAACGCAGCAAGAGAGCAGTCTGATGTAAGACATCCAAGTTAGAGCTGGAGAATTTGAGACTTCTCTTGAGAAGTGTTGTTGTGGTTCTCTCACTGCAAGCTAATACTTGAAAAGCAGCCATGGAATAAAACAGAGCAACATCTTTGCATTTATAGTCTGTTGGAATCCAGAAGCTATTGCTTTTCCCTCCTTTTTTGTTGCCTGGGAAACGGTGTTATCATGAGGCGGGTGCTTGTTGTTAAGTGATCCACCCTCAATGTTTTTCGGTGGAAGCATGCCCAGAACAGCCAGGAAATGAAGTTAACTGAGCAGTTCTCTTTCTTCAGTGCCGTGGCATATCTCGTTTCCCTCATGTCTGTGAAGAACATTTTCTGAGAATTATGGGATGTGCTGAACTTACTAAAAAACCAAATAACTTTCTTTTACTGCTGATGATGTGAAGCCCTCTTATTTTCCAACTTCAGCTACCTGCAGATAATTTTTCATGATCCAGTCAATTCCTGTAGAATAACCTTATTTATTTATTCTTTGCACTGATACTTGCAGACTTATTTGGAGAAAACATTGCATTTCTTTATGTCTTTCTTTAATTTCTTCAACTACACCAGATTTGCCCTTAACTGAGCACAGTTGAGCCAAGCCCATCTGTCACAGGACAGATCATAATCTGAGAAACTGCATTTTGGTCATAACTCAGTTTCTGTCATGACAGCTCTCGGAGGGATTGGCATGGTAATGTACATGACAATGTTCATGTGTTTGGTCTTGGCGGAATAGATCTGCTACACTGCTGTACCAACTTGCTACTGCCAATACATCCACAACATGCTGCTATGAGCATGTAAGAAATACTACTGCTGCACATATAACAACCATATAATAACCCCATATAGCATACATGAACCATTCCGTAGCAGTTCTATACAGATGGAGCTGGGGAAGGTGGAGGGTTTCTGAAGCACGCTGGAACTGCTATAGCAAACACTAGCCAAGTATTTGAATGTTGAGCAGCAAGCTTATTGACTGCTGATACAACAAGAACCAATCAGTATGAAACATGAAACATCATTTTGCTTTTGCACAGCAGAATAGTACAGTGGGATTTCTCACCCACTCTCAAAAAGTCAGGAAGTCTGGAAGTTTTAGTCATATTCCATGAATACTTTGGACAGAGAATCCTTGAATGTCGAATTGTTTACTTGCGTTGTGCAGTGCTGCGCAATGACCAGCTCCCCTCCTCTTGAATCCACCAGCCCAGCTACTGCTGGCTGTACTCTAAGCAGCCGCACTGTACTGTACCACTGCATTTATGTATGACTGTAACCAAGGCAACAAACAACATAAGGAACAGAATGGACAGATTAACCGAATGGGTGTGAAGTGAATCCAGGGTTCTTAACACGCACATAATTCCTCCAATTAGCCATTCCTCAGAGAGACAGAGTCTTTTTGGGAAGGTTCTGACTGCACCAGCTTGTGGCGTTGTGGAGGTATTATAGACAGGTAAGATATGATTCACTGTATTGTGCTCTTTGATGTTGTCCGCTGCGTTTTAGGAATGTTTTCATGCACATTCCATATGATCCTTACACTACAAAAGTGAAGTTTTAATGTGGATAAAATGTGTTTATTTATTGTGTAGCGAGTTCCAGCATTACGATTTGTGTCAGAATTCTCCTTGCTGTAACATCAGAGGGAGTTTTTTTGTGTGTGCGTCTTGGTGCTGTACTAAGCCATCTGGCACCTACTGTTTCACCACAGCTTGATAAGATTCACCCTTTGAAGAGACCTATAAATCCTGCTGTCTGTTAGGCCTGTGGTGGCCATCTACAGACCTCTATCTCCAGAAATCTGGTGTTTTGCATTATTTAATAGTGGAACGTGAGATATGTTTTTGACAGATTATGAGAAATTCTGTTATCAGGAGCTTTTTTCCCTTTGATTTTAAGTGTATCTTCCAAGAAAACATGTATTTTTGTTTGATGATTACTGTAGGTTTTGTTAACAGTGTACTTAGCAGAAAACGGATTCACATTTTTACATGTGGTCAGTTGAGTTGAGTCACACCTTCCTCATATTGTTTGCTATAAACATTTACTCACCTTCAGGTTCCTTGATACTTTTTACTTGGAACACGGGAGGAGTTTTTTATTGAAATGTCAAAGCTGCTGTACATTAAATGAAACTGCATGATTACCAGCTCTCAATTTCTGTTGCAGTTAAGTTGGGTTTATTTTTTAAAAGTAAATCATATAATTGTAATAGATGAAAAAAGTAACTGTGTGTGTGTGTGTGTTATTTTATTTATTTATTTCCTGATTTTCCTACAGTAAATTAGAAAGCAAATTATGCATATTTTGATGATTGGTATTGTAATCACACAAATGTTTTGCTTTGGATCAGAATCAAAAATTTGCTCAGATAAACAGACATGTAGGGCTCTAGATGAGGCTGCATTTTCATCAGGTTTACTTTGAGAGTTAAACGTCTTCATAGAAAAAGTAATACATGAAAATTAAGTGCAATAACTCATTTTCTTGGAAGTAAAAGTTTCCATCTCACTGGACTTACTGGAGGAGTGACAGCTCAAAGACATGAACTAAAACCTTGCTTTGTGTTAGTAAAGAGAGGTAATTTTTTCTTTCTTTTTCAAACAGTTCAAATGTTTAATGTATTACTATTTAAAAAATCATTTTGACAAGCTCTCAGAAATGGACAAAAAAGATTGAGACATTCTTATTTAGAAAAAAAAAAGTCTGAAAAGACTCATATTCAAGTTCATATTCAGGCACTAATGCAAGTGCAAGGTGCATTTTTCCTCATTTGGATCATATTATGAATAGCTTGCATTACTTTCACTGCACATCATGAATCCGACTATATTTCACATCACAATATCATTTTGAAGAATATTGTGGATAATATGGTAAATAACACTAGACAAAAGTGTTTTTGCTGTGTTGGAAATGATAAACAAGTAAATGAGTTGTGAGCTCATTGTAAATGGGCTCTGTGCTCTGAATGTAGATTAGCTGGGGTCATATAGGGTTTATGCAAATTTCTTTCCTCCTCCTGATTTAAATCAGTGGGGTATTTATCTAATGTATTACCACAATTGAGTATAATATCTCATAAAGATTGTAAGCTTGAAGTCTCAGGTTTTCTTCTAATGTTCATCATTAATTCATAGCCCTGTGGGAAGGTCAGTTTAACAATTGGACTCTGCATGAAAAGCACAATAGCATAAGTAGGCCTACATTTGATTTTCTGTTAATTTGATATTAAGTGGCTTTTATGCTTCATTCACGTTTGAAACATTACATAGCTAAAACTACTTGAAATTGAAGAAGAAAAAAAATCCCAGACTGTAAATTTCTTTGTTTAGGAAATAGTTTTCTAGGCCATTTAAATAGGTGTAATCAATCATTTTCTTTTAGACTCAGAAGCTGCATTTAGGTTGCAGTTTTGTCTTTTTTGAAGCATCTGGATGTCTCAGGCTATAAACACGACAAATTTGGCCTTGATTAAAGGTTTAATACATATTTAGTCACCTAGGAGTTTTATGGCAATAGTGTGGAAAGGTATGTAGCGTGTGTAAGACTGACTGTACGTTATCCCACTTTTTTCTCACCAAATAAATAGATACCTGGACATGTAATATTTACTTGAGTTAATTTTAGTTAATTGTTTATAATTTAACTGTATATTATATTAAAGCTTCCACTAAAACAAAAAGGCAGTTACACTGTAAAATACAATCAGCCCACCAACAAGAAAATCTCCTCAGAAAAAGTCTGTTTCAATCGATAAATGAAATGCAAGGTGGTGCCAAAATATCTGAGTGCTGAATGCCATGATTGTCCAATCAGAATCAGGCAATCCAAAGACCTATGCAAAAAAGTGTTTATAATGTCCATGATTATGCATAATCATCTTTTGCCGTATGATTGGGGACAATTCCCTTGTTTTTTATCAAGCCTCAGCTTTCACGGCCAGAGTACATTTACAACACAGCCTAATGCTATGATTGTGCCAAATGAGAGACACAACAACATGATGCACCATCAATTAGATTACTAAGTACCCATTTATAAAAATAAAATTCATCCATATGAATGTTTTGATAAATAATGTCTGTCTCCGTTTGTTGACTCACAGCTAATTGATGTTATGTCTCTTCATTTGTTTGATTGCTGCAAGCGAGCATGTTGAGCAGAATAAAACACACTTGTTATGGCCGATGGAGGCTTGATGGCCAGTTTAGTATAGTAAATGCTCAAATGTTACTTTGCTAATTAAACGTAGACAGACACATGGAATTACAGGAAAAATTGTAACATGGTTATTGTAAGACATTGACGTCTATCTCTTTATTTCCACAGGCAAATTTGTCTCTTTTTTTTTTTTTTTTTTTTTAAATCTTTTGCTTTTCCTTGTCATTTGGTATATGTTTACTGATGTTTTTTTTTATTTTAATTTAAACTGCTCAGAGGACATTTTTATTACTGAAATGTTGCAGAGTTTAAGAGACTTAATTAAGTTCTTAGTTATGTTTATTTAGCATTTTTTTTTTTTTTTTTTAGATGTGAAACAAAATGAGATAATGCTGAATAGCAAAGTACTGTATTTCTAGAATCTCTAACTTTGATGTCTTGGCAAGTCTGAGCACAGTTTGAGACATTGTTAGTTTTTATTTCAAGAGAAATAGAGTTGCAGAGACAAAAGGGTCATTCCATGTCAACACAACCAGAGGTCCCCGGCTCAATTTTTTTGATTTTGCTAATGTTTTTCTGAAGAAAGATAGACATGTATAGTGATGAAAGCCAAAATATTAAATGTCATGGATGAATATTTACTGAGTAATCCACTATTTTGTAGAGGGGGGTCAAAATGGCAGTTTTCGCCTGATTCAGAGTCAAATTACATTACAATTATGAATTATGAATTACTTCAGAAAGATGGTAGCATCATTATGTTAATTTTACACAGAGATTGGTAGGACTGTTAGTAAAATCTTTTGACTTTAGCAATCTTTGTTGCATTATGTGCCAATGGTGACCATTCAAAAATGGAGAAATAGCACTTTTCAAGTTTTTTCTCCAAAGTTTGCATGCCTGTAACTCAAGAAGTATTAAAGATATCTGAATGCCCTTTTAGATATTGGGTCTTAACAAACTTTTCTTTTGGTGTCTTTATTTGTAAGGCCCTAGGCCTATATGGTTCGGTTCCAGAGATATTGGAATTTTAATATGGCTCCAGGAGTAAATCATTAAAATGTACTCACTTTCAGTGGTCAAAAACCAAATGTGGGTCAGTTTGCAAAAATATGATACTTCTTTTCTTTTAAAGAGGAATGTCTGAAGAACAAATAATGTTGAAACTAGAGATGTATCTCGTTTACTTCTGTCAAAACAACTGCATTGAACATACCTGACTGAGTGCCATAAATATACTTTTTCTAAAGTTTGAGTGCATGTAACTCAAGAAGTATTAAAAATATCGCAATATGATTTTAGATTCTAGTTGTTAATAAACTTTTCTTTTGGAATCTTAATTTTCAAGGCCCTATATCATTCAGTCCCAGAGATATGGGGATCTCAATGAGGCTGCATGTCCAGATTGTTTAATATTACCCATTTTCAGTGGTTGAAAACCAAATGTTGGTCACTTTGTATTCAGCTAATACTTATTTTATTTAAAGAACAATGTCTAAAGAAGAAATAATGTTTAAATTAGAATTGCATCTTGTTTTCGTCTATCAAAACATTTGCATAGAACATACCTGTCTGAGTGATAAATGGTCAAGTTGAGGCACATTAACTTGCTCTCTGTAGTCTATTCATAAGATTCTATATTTGAATCAGTTTCAGTGAAATTTGGAAGAAGGGATTTTGTTCATTTTAACAGCTACCAAGAGTTTAAATATGCAGTAGTGTTATATGTTTGAAACAAATCCCACGCCTCATCAGGGAAGTATGGTTAATTTACATCAATAAACCAAGATTTACCTCACCTGGATGATTAGAATTTCTTTTTCTTTTTTCTGGTAATAAAATATGAAGTGTAATCATATTTCAATTAATATCTACTGCTAAAGGACATGTCTGCCAGAATCACTGATAGTACCTCAAACATTTAAGGTCTCTCACACTTGAAATAATTAAAATCCTAATCCCTGGGTTACTGTATTATTTACATATTTGCATTGTCAACAGTGATGACTAGATAAACACAAAACCACATTTGGTTTTTGACCATTGAAAATGGGTAGGATACTAATTTTGGACATGGAGCTGCACTGAGATCTTGATATCTCTGGGAATAAACCATACAGGGTGTTAAAAATGATTCCAAAAGAAAAGTTTCTTAGGAACCAGAATCTAAAATTGTATTAGGATAACTTTAATACTTCTTGAGTTACAGGCACACAAATTTTGGAAAAAGATTATTTATGACACTCAAACAGCTATGTTCTATGCAACTGATTCAAATATAGAATCTTATGAATAGACTACAGAGAGCAAGTTAATGTGCGTCAACTTGACCATTTCAGTGCATTTTTATCACTCAGACAGGTATGTTCTATGCAAATGTTTTGATAGAGGGAAACAAGATACAATTCTAAATTTTAAAATTATTTCTTCTTCAGACATTGTTCTTTAAACAAAATAAGTATCAGCTGCATACAAAGTGACCAAATCTGGTTTTCGACCACTGAAAATGGTTATTATTCAACAATATGGACATGGAGCCTCATTGAGATCCCCATATCTCTGGGATTGAATGATGTAGATCCTTGAAATTTAAGATTTCAAAAGAAAAGTTTATTAACAACTAGAATCTAAAATCATATTGCAATATATTTAATACTTCTTGAGTTATATGTGCGCAAACTTTGGAAAAAGAATATTTATGGCACTCAGACAGGTATGGTAAATGCAGTTGTCCTGACAGAAGGAAAAAAAGATACATCTCTAGTTTCAACATTATTAGTTCTTCAGACAGTTCTCTTTAAAAGAAAAGAATTATCATATTTTTGCAAACCATTTTGATTGACATTTGATTTTTGACCACTGAAATGTACATTTTAACAATTTACTCCTGGAGCCATATTAAAATCCCAATATCTCTGGAACCGAATGATATAGGGCCTTACAAATAAAGATACCAAAAAGAACATTTGTTAAGACCCAATATCTAAAAGAGTATTAAGATATCTTTAATACTTCTTGAGTTACAGGCATGCAAACTTTGGAGAAAAAAAATTGAAAAGTGCTGCTTACCCATTTTTGTATGGTCACCATTGGCACATAATGCAACAAAGATTGCTAAAGTCAACAGATTTTACTAACAGACCTACCAATCTCTGTGTAAAAATAACATTGTTATGCTGCCATCTTTCCAACGTCATTTTTACATCCCTGTAATTTGACTCTCTGAATCTCAGGTGAAAATTGCCATTTTGACCCCCCTCTACAAAATAGTGGATTACTCAGTAAATATTCATCCATGACATTTAATATTTTAGCTTTCATCACTATAGTTGTCTATAATTCTTCAGAAAAAAATATTAGCAAAATCAAAAATTTGAGCCGGGGAAGTTTTTGAAATTTGGTTGATTTGAGACGGAATGAAACCAAAAGTCTTCATTTGTTCTCTGTTTATTCTCATCTCTCTAGAGCAGATCTCATCTACATTTTATCTTTCTAATGAGTGCTTTTAGCTTACTGGTAAAATAGTACAGTTAAACAGTCCAGGTAAACTCATGGCATCACATGAATGAATCCAAACATCATTATTTGTTTGAACAGTGCTGGTCCTGAAACCCTTACAGAATCTTATTTGATGTTAAGCTCAGTAGGCTGCTTTAGTTAGGATCACTATAAGGCTTTGCAGAATGTCTTATAGAAAATGCTGAGTGACAGCAAATGTAGACACGGCTGGCAGCTCTGCAGAGAGAGAGCCAAACAATGCCCAAGGCTTCAAACTGAATGTTCAGCTTTGCAGAGCACAGACAGCTTCCACGACGAGGAGACACATGCATGCACACAAATACTGAAGCCGGATTGCATAATTTATCAGAAACAAGGTAAAGGGGTTATATTTTGTCTATTGCTTTCTAAAGACCAAATATAAGAAGCAGAGATGACCCTATAATCCTCAGAAGATTTAGACGAGCGTCTAAATGTGTTTTCTCTCTGCTGATGGAAGCTTGAGAAACTCTTCAGCTAGAAACATTTAGAGGAGTTTTTCATTTACAAATTTGCTCACTAGAAATGTGCTTAAAAATGGGAAAAGATCTCCTTGGTTTCCTCGCATCTGCCCTTTTCCTGAGTTCTGCTGCCAAAGAAAAAGTGCAACTGCCACTGAGACAGTATGGTCCAAATGATTCTTTTATGTTTATTGTGCTACCTAATGGACTCCATTCTGTTTTATTACTCATAATGATTGCGTTTTTGCATGTACCGCAGAAGTGATAAGACCCTTTCTGGATAAATAAAAAAACATTACAAATTAAATCTCTTTAATATCTCAGTTGTTTTTCCTAGACAGCAGTGATTTAAAATGGAGAGCAAATTTAGACTTGAGAAATTTCAAAAGATTTCAGTGTGAACTTTTTAACAAATTGTTCCAAGATTAGTCAGGTTAGATGCCATACTGAATTTTAGAGATGCACCGGCCATCAATTGGAACAGACCGTTTTTTGCTCAAAAATGTACACAAAATGCATTGCAATCATTTCCCAAAATGTAATTTGTGTGGAGATATTATGAAGTCTGTAATCAGGACATTAACAGAAGCCAGAGATGGGTCATGCTAAAGCCGAGAAAATACTGTACCAGACAGTACAAAAATCTCTAGGGAACTGACTGTCTTCAAAAAAGTTTTGATGACTTTTCTTTTCATTTTACCTTCATTAAAGTAACGTTTACAAGCACTGCAAAGAAAATGAGGCTGTGAGGGATAAACTTACCGTCTTAATGGCACAAACTGTATAAAGGTCCTGGTTAATGTAATTTTCAGCAACAACTTTTGTATACTGAAAGTTTTTTTATCTAGAAATACTGTCTGCTGAACAATCAGTATGCTGTTAAACAACATTACAATCCATTAAACGCACTGTACTTACATCCCTTGTCTTGTTCATCCCACAGACTCGTTTTCATTCATGTGAAAAATTGAATATGGCGCTACCCTGACTAAGGTCTATTGATATGTTTAGATGAAACATGGTTTTAAAATCAAAATTGTAAAGGAGTACCTGATTACAGAAAATACTAACAAAGCGAAATCAATAAAAATAAATAAAAAGCATGCCACAGGCAAATAGAGGTGTCAAACACAGTTAATCAAAACCGCTTATACAAAACAGTAGCATGCGCTGAACGCATCATTCCCAATTTAGTTTTTTAAACATCTCTTCTCCAAACTGTCTTTAAAGTGCTTCTCTCCCCTCATTACCATGCATGTATTGGCCTTGCAAAGCCAGTGTCTCCTGCAATCATAGGGGCCAAGGGGAGATTAATTAGAGACCTTGGTGCTCCTGTGACGGGCAAAGCAAACAGCCTCTCGCTCAGCCTGTAATTTATGTAATGCCTCCTTTGCTGTGGATATCAGGAATGGCCTTTTTTGGTCGATACTCTGGCGCTGGGTGGTAATGATGCTTCAGTCTGCTCTCCTGCCTTTTCTGGACTATTCTGGGAGAGAGAAAATAGGATGTTTTTGTACTGTAACATCAAACAAAGAGTTTCAGAGCAAGTTCAAGCCCGGCAGAGTTCAGAGGCGTGCAGTGCATGTGAACTATTGTGATGGTTCTTGTCTTGGTTATTTGTTAATGTTGAAAGCCCGAAGCCTTTAGAGACAAAACTCTTGTCACATTATCCGGTGGAGCTTCAGTGTGATTGAGGACTGTCATGGTGTTTGGCAAATTGTTGGGTCAGACCCGAGTAGCGGTGCAATTGTACTGCCAGCCTGATGTGTAATTGCTTGTTTGTGTGAGGCCTTTTTGTTGTTTGTTTCAGTGCGTTGTACTGCGATAGATAATGGCTGTCCTCCCAGCTCTCAAAACAGTAAAGCGACATTTTTAGAAGAATTGGCAACAGTTTTGAGAGTCTGTAGGCTCTACTGAGAAGATTAAACTAATGGAGTATCACACGATGTGCTGTCTGCGGGATTTTAGGCTCTGCATGTAGTGCACTTAGATTTGAGCACTTTGTTCTTTGGTTGTTTCACTTGTTCTCTAGTTAATTTTATGGTTAAACCTTGTAGGGTTTATTACCCAAGGAATACCGCCCTAGGAAACCTCCAAAATAAGTGCACATTAAAGCAAGTACCAACACAAAGAGAAAATGCTAAGCTATTACGCTTTCTAGAGCTTATATTAAAAAAATTGAAGAAATGTTTGTGATGGACAAATGATATAATTTTTAGTTTAAAATCAGCTGCAACTGAAAGAGCGACCGTCTTGGTACAAGATCAAAAAGAAAAAAGTTGAAATGAAAAAAGTAAATTGTTCTTAAAAATCTAACTTGTTTAAAGTTTCACTGAGACATATATCATATTGCAGAAGTAAAATGGGTCACAGCCTCATTTTGTCTTACAGGCATTATTTTTTTAATATTTTTTTTCAGCTTGTTTTCTGTTTGCACAGATTTTGTATGTCTTTTTGGAACTGATTGATCGTAGGCCTTATTGAACAAAGCTTATGCACCTCAGTTTTTGAGTGAAAAGATTGAATCCAATAATTGTTAATAATATAGCATAACAAGAAATGTACAAGAAATTTTTTGTAGGCTGTGTGTAAGGGTATGAGAAAAGTGGGTAAGTTTTAGTCCAATGCAAAAACATCAGCTAGGATTTTTGGGAAAAAGAAAATCCTGAAGGTTAGGATTATTTCAGTTATTTTTTTCTGTATAATGAAGGTCATTGGGGTCCAAAACAACACTGGAGCCCATCGTCATTCGTAATATGGACAATATATATATATATATATATATATATATATATATTTTTTTTTTTTTTTTGTGTGTTCCACACCAGAAATACCCTCATTCAGGTTTTGAAAGTTATGAGGGTGAATAAATGACAGAATTCTCATTTTTGGGCATACTATCCCCTGAAATGTTTTATTTTGATAGTACTCAAAATCACTCTTATCATTTGATACCCTAATGCTATTAATTAGAGATGAGTGTCATTTATCCATCTGATGTCCCTGTGGTCTTTTCCTTTTGCTTGCTCTCAGATCTATCATAAATAAGCACGATTACTGCATGTTCAAAGAATCTGAATTTTTCAGAGCTACTTCCTGCCACAAGTGGAAATTGTCAATTTTAGAATAAATTGTAGGCATTACTCATGTGTGGTTATGAGAGCACTGTCTGCCAAATCTCTCTCTCCCCCTCTATCTCGCTCACTTTTTCTCGCTCTCAGATAAATGAGAATTTATTCCTCCTCTTTGAGTTCTGTCTTAGACGGAGAGAAAAGCGCAGGATCGCGGAGCTCACTCACAGCTCAATGGAAGAAAGAAAGAAACAACTGCATGCATTTGAATTGTCAATGAATGAATTTGGAGCGGCATCTCAAGGCTTCATAGCAAAAACTCTCTTCATAATTTATTAAATTCACACCATCATGAACACACACATCAGTGGCCTTTCAAAACATACACAATTAAAATCTGCACTCAAAAATTCTCATGCCTGGTATAATTTAAAAAGCACCAAAGTACAGATTCATTCAGTGCTGTTATATAATTGCAATATTACAAAAGTAAATATAATTGAAATTTTTATCAGTAAATATTAGTGTTTTTTGCCTATGTAAAACTCATCAATACTGTGCTAGGATGTTCTGTGTGGTTGCGTTCTGGGTGTTTTTTTTATTACTGGCACAGATCTTATTCTGGTCCCTGGATATAGCTTGGGTCCCTCCTTTAATATAAATCTGTCAGCAACCAAATGAAAATCATAAGCTCAGTTGTTTGGAGAAGTGATAGCAACCCTCTCCTCAATAAACGCCATGGTTTGAGATGTCCATAACATTCATGTCCATAACATGACTTTTGAAGGCCATTAAATAACTTTTTGTGTTTGCTTTCTAGGGCAGGAGCAGCCATGCCATTTGGCTGTTTGACTCTGGGAGAGAAGAAGGACTACAACAGTCCTTCAGAGGTCACAGATAAGTATGACCTGGGACAGGTAGTGAAATCGTGAGTATGAATCTAAGGTTCTGTCTACCTTTTGTTTTGCTCTTGTTTATGGTAATCTTTTTGTGCAAAATATATGTTTGTGAAAATGCTCCTATTTAACACTTGTTTTAAATTAGATTCTGAATCCCAGATTTTCAGTGTTGACTCAACAGCACTGTACATGTCTTTGTATTGTCTTCATTAACAGGGAGGAGTTTTGTGAAATCTTCAGGGCAAAGGACAAGAGCACACTGAAAATGTACACTTGTAAAAAGTTCCTGAAGAAAGATGGAAGAAAAGTACGGAAAGCAGCCAAAAATGAGATCCTCATCTTGAAAATGTATGTTTTCTGTGCAGGTTATTTATACGATCCACATTTTAGCGAAGAAAGGTGCTTGTAGATGGTGCTCAGCGTTGAAATTTGTTTAACAAGAGTAGCAGAATGCAGTCGACTCTTTACCATGCAAATGATTTTATTTTTGCAGATAGACATGATTTCTTTTCACTTTCTACTCTGCTTCCTTTCACAGTGTCACAGTTTCTCTCTTGCTTTCTCTCTGTCTCTCCCCGCAGGGTGAAGCATCATAACATCCTCCAGCTGGTAGATGTCTTTGAGACGAGAAAAGAGTACTTCCTCTTTCTGGAGCTGTAAGTGCTTTGAGATTTTCGTATGTGAGAATGAATAAGAAAGTACAATAGTATGAATGGATATTTTTTGCATTCATTTGTGTTTAGACTTTAAAATTGAACCAAAATGAAAATCTGTTATTTACACACCCTAAGTTGTTTCTTTTTTTTTCTACAAGATGGACAGGGATGTGGAACATAGAATATACTATTCTGCCTATAATAAAGTGGGTTATTTATTTATTTATTTATTTTTGAGATTGGGTTGTAGTGGAGACAATATTTTTTTATTCTTCTGTATCTTCATCCTGTTAATATTGTAGAAGTTCAGTGAACAGATTAAGCAAATAAAAACGTAAATTAAAAAATTCAGTGGCCACTGGAGTTTTCAAGATGCAAATGGTTTAAATGTTGACAGCATTTTCATTTTTTTAGATTAGCTGTTTTAGATTAAGATGCATTTGCTTTAATTTGTATTTTGATCATTTCTTTCTATGAAATAAAATATTTTGTACAGTCATGAATATTTAGCTTGTTTTTTTTTTTTTTAATTTTTTAAACTTCAGGGCCACAGGAAGGGAAGTGTTCGACTGGATCTTAGACCAGGGCTACTACTCAGAACGTGACACCAGCAATGTGATCCGGCAGGTTCTTGAGGCTGTGGCTTACCTGCACTCTCTCCACATCGTTCACAGAAACCTAAAGGTGACTTGTGGCTTTACTACCATCTACTGGTGTCCACATGGTATTGCAACAGAATGCAACCTCTGACTCAAACTACAACATTTCCCCCCTGGTTTCACAGATTTACTTTACTTTACTTTACTTTTAGTCATTTAGCAGACGCTTTTATCCAAAGCGACTTACAAATAAGAAAAAAGTAACAAACTAAAAGTCAAAACTCTGTAAATACTATATACATGTCATTACTAAGAAAATAAAGAAATTAAAAAATGACAAATGCATACAACATTTCAAAAAACTAAACATTTAAATGAAAACAAAAAAGTAAAGCTAAAAACAATTTAACGACACGTGTATGTACAGCCACACACATATACATATACATACATATAAAAATAAATTCAATATATATATTATTTCATTTCCATGTAGTATGAAGTACTAAAATAATTAAAATTAAATAAAACTAAAACTTAATAAACAACCAATACAGACATCAACACTGAGCCAAACACACGTTTTAAAAACAACAACAGCTTACTTACACATAGTAAGAAATGGTTATAAAAACTGAAACAGAAGTGAAACAAGTAGTAGGAAAGAGGAGAAATAAAAAGTGATACTAATTATTGATTTAAGCCTAGTCCAAGACTAAAATGCAAATCTGAGCTGTTTCAACTGAAAGAAGTCTTGCATCTCTTGTTCTTTAATACAATTAAAATTTCTGATTCTTATAAAGGTTTTGCAAGGTGATTTTTTTGAGGCTTTATACAATTGATTGCATTTAGTAATATATTTTCTCACCCTCTCAGCTGGAAAATCTGGTCTACTATAACCGTCTGAAGAACTCCAAAATTGTAATCAGCGATTTTCACCTGGCCAAATTGGAAAATGGTCTTATCAAAGAGCCATGTGGCACACCAGAGTACCTTGGTAAGAAAAAGTGTCAAAGCTTTCAAATGTAACTGCACCCTATATTGTAAATTATGGTTATTAATATAAATACACTCACCGGCCACTTTATTAGGTACACCTCTTCAATTGCTTGGTAACACAAATTGCTAATCAGCCAATCACATGGCAGCAACTCAATGCATTTAGGCATCTAGATGTGGTGAAGACGACTTGCTTAAGTTCAAACCGAGCATCAGAATGGGGAAGAAAGGGGATTTAAGTGACTGAACATGGAATGGTTGTTGAGCTGCACGCTGGTCTCGAGTATTTCAAAACTGCCGGATTCACTGGGATTTTCACACACAACCATCTCTAGGGTTTACAGAGAATGGTCCAAAAAAGAGAAAATATCCAGTGAGCGGCAGTTGTGTGGACGAAAATGCCTTGTTAATGTCAGAGGTCAGAGGAGAATGGGCAGACTGGTTAGAGATGATAGAAAGGCAACAGTAACTCAAATAACCACTGCTACAACCAAGGCATGCAGAATACCATCTCTGACCGCATACCACGCGCCTTAACCCTGAAGCAGATGGGCTACAGCAGCAGAAGACCACACCTGGTGCCGCTCCTCTCAGCTAAGAACAGGAAACGGAGGCTACAATTCGCACAGGCTCACCAAAATTGGACAATAGAAGATTGGAAAAACGTTGCCTGGTCTGATGAGTCTCGATTTCTGCTGCGACATTCAGATGTAGGGTCAGAATTTACTGCAGAACATGAAAGCATGGATCCATCCTGCCTTTGTCTCAACGGTTCAGGCTGGTGGTGGTGGTGAGCAATGGTGTGTGGGATAATTTCTTGGCACACTTTGGGCCCCTTAGTACCAATTGGAGCATCGTTTAAACGCTACAGCCTGCCTGAGTATTGCTGCTGACCAGTGTCCATCCCTTTTTGCTGACTCCACCCACTTCTGATGGCTACTTCCAGCAGGATAATGCACCTTCATGTCACAAAGCTTGAATCCATTCAGACTGGTTTCTGAACACGACAATGAGTTCACTTACTCAAATAGCCTCCACAGTCACCAGATCTCAATCCAATAGAGCACCTTTGGGATGTGTGGTGGAATGCAGACCATCATGGATGTACGAAAATCTGCAGCAACTGCATGATGCCCTCAGTATGGACCGCTTTCGCTCAATCTCTGAGGAATGTTTCCAACACCTTGTTGAATCTATGCCACAAAGAATTAAGGCAGTTCTGAAGGCAAAAGGGGGTCCAACCCGGTACTAGCAAGGTGTACCTAATAAAGTGGCCAGTGAGTGTATACAGACATAATTATAATACATTAGGGTCAATGAAGTAAAACTAATCTATTTATGTTACTTAAAAATAATAACAATATAGAAATAATAATACAGACAATGAATTCAATACACACCTCTTTCTTCATTCCTGAATTACATTTTTTTTTTACATGGATTTTTAATATCAAAATATATTTAAATAATGATTAATATGTGTACACTAAAGTGCAATCAGAGTCTGAGGAGAATATTTAATTACTTTTTATTTGGTGGTTGCACCACTTGAGAGTTTAGTCATTACATAATAAATGTTTTGCAAAAATGCATTAAACATGAATACAAAAATGAATGTCCAACATAGTGCTCTGCACTGTATTATATTTTATATTTATCACTGACTCATTATCATAATTCAGGCATTTTCTTTCTCTGATAGCTCCAGAGGTGGTTGGCAGACAGAGATATGGCAGACCGGTGGACTGCTGGGCCATCGGGGTGATTATGTACATCCTGTGAGTTCATGCGTCGTCATCTGTACATTTCAGTCATTGTGTAAGATGGTTAAACATGTTCATTTCAGTGTGCTTTTGAGCCAGATCTTTATTTATTAGTAGACCCCATAGATGTCTGTTTTGGAGTCACTTGCCTGACACATCCATGAGTTCATCAGCATGTACATTGCATTTCCTGTAGGCACATTGCCTGTTAGATCATCATTGCCATTCTGTAAGTGCACAGTATTTCCTGTATCTATTTCTCTCCCTAATCCCTCCTCAACAATCAGATGTTGTTCATATGGTGTTATAGTCCTAATTAATCCCTTGCCCTAGGAAATTTTACCGCTCTGGTCATATTATCATTTTCAACAGACTGTCAGGAAACCCACCTTTTTATGACGAGACAGAAGATGATGATTATGACAGTCATGATAAGAACCTGTTCCGGAAAATTCTGTCTGGAGACTACGAGTTTGACTCACCTTATTGGGACGACATCTCAGATTCAGGTACACAACAATTCACTGTACAGTAGGTGTGGGATGGATCTGTGGGATTCTGATCAAAACACAAATTCAACTATTCAACAAATTCTTTGCAGCAAAAAGCCTAGTTGCATGTTTAATGGAGGTGGATCAGGACCAAAGACTGACCGCACAGGAAGCCATCAATCACGAGTGGTAAGGAGCCTTTGCCAGTGCAGAATCTGCATTTTATAATTTATCTACAGTTTAATTAAAAAATAACTGTTGTGCATCTTTTTGTTTAGGATATCTGGAAATGCCGCCTCAGACAAGAACATCAAAGATGGTGTTTGTGCTCAGATCGAGAAAAACTTTGCTAAAGCTAAATGGAAGGTAAGGTTTCAAATAAATGAACTTTCTATGAATCAAAGAATCCTAAAATAATGTATCATGGTTTCCACAGAAATATTCAACAATGATACAGAGTAATGTTACTTGAGCACCATATTAGAATGATTTCTGAAGGATTAATTGACACTGAAGACTGAAGTAATGACTGTGGAAAATTCAGCTTTGACTTCATAGGAAGAAATGACATTTTAAAATATATTTAAATAGAAAACAGTTATTTTAAATTGTAAAAATATTTCAAAATATTACTGTTTTTACTGTATATTTGATCAGCTTGGGTGAGCATAAAAGACATTTTTTTTTAAAAACTTACAAAAACAAACATTTACAAAATCTTACTAACCCCGTTTATGCCCAATTTCAATAAGTTTATGTACTAAAATGTATTAATTTATTATAATTTTCAGTTAAATGTATTATATAAAAAAATTTTTAAGTTGGCTTGAAAAAGCTGTTGGCTGATTGGCTGCTTTGGCTAGTCTCCCAAGCTGGTTTTAAAGTGGTTTTGGCCACTAATCATCCTAGAAACATGCTAATAACAGGCTACTCATGCTAGAAACATGCTAACAAAATGCTAGTAACTTGTTAATCATGCTAACAACATGCTAGTAACATGCAAATCATGCTAGAAACAGGTTAGCAACTAGCTAAACATGCTAGTAACATGTTAATCATGCTAGAATCATGCTAGCAACATGTCAGTAACATACTAATCATGCTAGAATCATGCTAGCAACATGCTAACATGCTGTAACATCATGCTGCTAATCATGTTAAACTCATGCTAGTAATTTTTCTAATCATGCTAACAACATGTTAGTAACTTGCTAATCATGCTAGAAACATGCTAACAACATGCTAGTAACATGTCATGCTAGAGACATGCTAGTAACTTGCTAATCATGCTAACAGCATGCTAGTAACACCCTAGCAACCACTCTGAGTACCCTAGAAACACCCTAGCAACGGCCCTGGATACCTTAGCAACTGCATAGTAACACCCTAGCAACCACCCCAGGTAGCCTAGCAACCGCATAGCAACACCCTAGCAACCACCCCAGGTAGCCTAGCAACACCCTAGCAACCACTTTGGGTACCCTAGCAACTGCCTAGCAACACCTTAGCAACCACCAGGTTACCATAGTAACCACATAGCAACATCCTAGCAAACACCAAGAATACCCTAGCAACTGCATAGCAACCTCTTAGCAAACACCCAAAATACCCTAGCAACCACTTTGGGTACCCTAGCAACCACATAGCAACACCATAGCAACCAGCCCAGGTAGCCTAGCAACCACCTAGAAACACCTTAGCAACCACTCCAGCTACCCTAGCAACCACCAAGAAAACCCTAGCAACTGCATAGCAACCTCTTAGCAATCACCCAAAATACCCTAGCAACTGTGAAGCAACAACCTAACAACCACACTGAACACCCTAGCAACCACATAGCAGTGCCCTAGCACCCGCCCCAAGTTCCCTAGCAACCACATAGCAATACCTTAGGAACTACCCAAGGTACCCTAGAAGCACCCTAGCAACCACCCTAGAAGCCATCCCAGGTACCCTAGCGATCTGTTTTTCTCTGTCTGTTCTTCTGATAGACTGTATTGCCTTCAAAACATTCAAAATTTAATCTTTAAAACTATTTAAAGTATTTCAAACTACTTCAAACTGAAAACCTTCAAACTTCAAGCTTTTAAAACTTTTACAAACTTTCTGGCTAGGCTTTTTCAAGCCAACTTAAAGTTTGTCTATGAACTTTACTATCTAGTTATTATTTGTTATCCAGAAAGCTGTTCGTGTGACCACCATGATGAAGAGACTCAGGGCTCCAGATCAGAGTGACTCTGGAGCATCCAGTCCTGCAATGGGAGCCTCAGGAGGACCTGTTACCCCCAGCACCACCCCTGTTCCCCTGGCTACCACACAAGTGCCTCCCCGCACCGCCCAGGTTGGCCAGGATCACCCTGAGGTCCAGATACAGGAGGCCTCAGCTCCAACACGATGTAATGGAGAGATATTGACATCCCAGCAGCGTAGTGGGGAGAATAGGGAGGAATAGAATGGCTGATTACATTCAGAAAAATATAGTGGCAAATAGAGCAGCACCTACACACTACATATAAATTCATATTGAAATCTAATGGTGAAGCAAATTCAATTGTGCTTAAAAGCTTAATCGCCATTTTACATTTTCATTTGTGCAAAATGCTGTAATCTTGGAAGACTTTAAAATGTAAATCCCAGTCCCATAGTAGTATATCTGTATTTTCTTAAATAGCTTTATCAAAGAAATGTTTGTTACTTCTGAAGTAATACTCTGTGATTTAATTTCCATTGTTAATTCAAATCAATTACAAAAATCCTCATCAAACCTTTGCTACCATCTTTTTAAGGGTATTATACAAAATATCATCCAGTGCCTGGATGAAGTTTATTTATTTAGTTATTAGATTTACTTTAAAATGTTTTATTAAAAGTTTATGCGGTTCAAATATTTTCAGTTGTATTTTTTATCTTTCGTAACCTGACGTTTTCTCTTTTTTCCTACATTGCAAAGAGCAAAGGACCATTTTTAAAAAAATACAGCCTAAAAATTAATGTTAAAGCCGTTGAAGAAGATAATTCATAAACAAAACAAAAGGAAAATTAAAGCAGCAGAATATTTTGTGTCTGCATCAAAAGAATGGTGTGATGAAGAATTTCATATAGACTTTTATCCAATTGTCTGTTTTATCCAGAAGAGCCCAGCTGCTGAATTACAATTCATATCAATATTCTGTGTCTTAATATTGGCTAACCAGCAACTAAAACTGCTGCTGTACTTCATTGGTGTACAAGTCATTATGTTTTTGTCAATACTATCATCATATCAATATAATATTACTTGGTGTTTTTGTACTGCTGAATCATGTTTCTTTTTCTTTTGCTGTTCAAACTTACAAGAAATTATGTAGCTCTTTTTATTCAGTCTGCCCTCATATCCGTATTTTAAAGAGCACTGCATTTTATATAGAATACAGCTGGTTTCATTGAGTCTGAGCCACTGAGGCCTAAGGGTTTCCAGAACGTTCTGTTAATGTGCAGTACAAACAAAGCAA
This sequence comes from Tor tambroides, assembly GCA_021397915.2. Lineage (NCBI taxonomy): Eukaryota > Metazoa > Chordata > Actinopteri > Cypriniformes > Cyprinidae > Tor > Tor tambroides. The sequence continues at coordinate 763 of JAFVLL020017830.1, read as the reverse complement.
TATGAATATTGCTGTAATACTGTGAAACTGCTATACAGGTGATAAGAAGTTCCTGCCATATTTCATACAGGTAGCCAAGCAATTTGCTCTTGATGGTTGTTTGCGTACTCGATCTTATAGATGTATATTATGTTCAGTTATTGTATTTTTCCAAAAACCCAGACCTTATTTTTACTGTCCATGTGGAGAGAGAGGAATCAAAATGTCTTTAAACGGCAAATCTTGCTGTAGCTCATGTCCATTATGGCATATTTATTTGTTGTTTATTGTTGTTTGTTTTAACTGATTGTCTTTAGCATGGTCACATGATTATTTTTAAGCATTTGCTAAATATATTCCCCATTGTATATAGCTTCACTGAGTTTTATCTGGTAGTATTGTCTCAGTAATGTAAAAGGAACTATACAGATGTACATTTTAACCTCTGTGTGTGTTAGTTTGAAGTCATCTGAAAACCACAATTTTCTCCTGTTTATGTTTTCCACTTTAGGATGCACTGACGGCAGGCTCTGTAAACACTGAAATATATTTTCTGAGAAAAGTTTTCATAGAAGACAGAGCAGAAAAACAAGTGATTGTGCCAATGTGTGATTCATCATTTTCATGTATCATCTCAGCGTAATGTGTTGGTCACTGTTTGTGGCTTCTGTATTTTGTTACTCGATATGCAGAATAAATGTTTTTGGCCAGTGTACATTTCCATGGTGGTTCTTATTTCTGGTCTAGTGCTAAATTTAAACAACAAATTTAAATACTATATATA
>JAFVLL020017829.1:0-18532 GCA_021397915.2 Tor tambroides | reverse complement strand
TCATTAAATTACATATCTTTATTTGTTAAATCCTCTCTTTATTTGTTTGTGAGTGTTGTTGTATTTGGGTAATATATCTTATTGAAGTAGAGCCCATACACAAAAGTAAGTTAAAGAGATCTTTATTCAGACAACATATATAGTAAGGAAAAGAGTATAGTGTAGTCAGAGAGGGGGGCCTTAATCCAACAACATAAGGCATTTAGTTTCTGAACCTGGTGCTGCTCCTTACAGCTTTCTAGTTCAGAAAGGTAGGGGGCGCTACATTATGACGCTACAAGAATACTTTTTGTGCACAAAGAAAACAAAAATAACAACTTTATTCCACAATTTCTTCTCTTCTGTGTCAGTCTTATAAAGTTGAATAAAGTTGTGAATAAAGTTGTTATTTTTGTTTTCTTTGCACACAGAAAGTATTCTCGTAGCTTCATAACATTATGGTTGAACCAACGATGTGACATGGACTATTTTAACAATGTCCTTACTTGCTGTCTATACAGGTTCAGAAAGCTCTTGGACTTCATCAAAAATATTTTCATTTGTGTTCCGAAGATGAACGAAGGTCTTACAGGTTTGGAACAGCATGAGGGTGAGTAATTAATGACGGAATTTTCATTTTTGGGTGAACTATCCCTTTAAAACAAACCTAACTATAATATGGTACTGTACATATTGTACATATGGTATGCATAATCAATTAATCAATCCTAATTTAATTAAACCCGAGAACTTGGGAATTACTGTATTGAGGAATTAATCCATAATCCTCAATCAGATGGAAAACCTGACAGAGAATACAAGCAAGAGAGTAAATACTGTAATACTGTCATTCTCAGACCGGGCCACCATAGATCTATTTGAATTAATGCATAAAGAAATCTCCATTAATGTTTTGCCAAACCAAAATAGATTAGCAGGCCACTTCACAGACTGCAAAAGAGTATCTAATGGACAAATGAGTGGCCGTGGTGGAAACACTAAGTCTCTCATGTCCTCTGCTTACCAAAGTAGTCTCTCAGATTTCTTACAGATATGGTAAACATTAAAATGAGACTTGACTTTGAGGTTTATTTGCAACATTGTATTGTATGCATATTTTGCATAACTTTTTTTGGTTATTCATCAAAATACATGCAGTTGGCTCATGAGTACACTGACAATGATAATATAATGTATAACCAATGAAATAGTAGGTGTTAACTGCAGTTGTTGCATATTGAAAGTATAAACTTTACCTTGTTCTCCTGTGGAGTGAATAGAACGGTGACTGTAGATGCCATGCCTGGGGCCACTTTCTTACTAGCATCTATTGGGCTGATCACTTTAAAATAAAATGAGTCATCTTCAATCACCTTTACCAGCCGAGGAACCTGCAATGGTTATAAACATATCTTTGTCAAGCCAGTGTACATTTCACATGAAAATGAACAAAATAATGTCTAACTGTCTTAAAGGAATAGTGCAAGATGTTGAATGGTGTGAATCAGAATGGCATGGACTATAAGCTACAAATATAGGTTAAAATATTCATATACTTTATCCTCCAGGTCAGATTATATCAAAATACAGACAGAGGTGCAAAAAAGAAGATTTGCAAACGCAATGAAATTTAAACCAGTTGCATCTCTATTTGGTGAACAGGTGAATGGGTTTATGTGTATAAAGGTTTTCATAAATCCTGGAAATTGGAAAATGTCCAGGACTTGATTTGCAGTGGGATGCAAATCGCTTGTGCTAACAATCAGGCAAATAGATCTACTTTCAATTCATTTCTACCCTTTGAACTGGAAGTTCATAATAAAGCATAAACAAGTATAAAGACAAATGCACCCAAATGTACTAAATATTGTTTGTTTTTAAATACATTCATTATGTAATTGTGCCATAAACTGACTGTATAATCTCCTCAGAAGGATAAAAGTTACCTTGTCACTGTTCCGCAGCTCTAAGGGCACCTTGTATGTCTTAAATGGTGAGTAGTTCTGAAACACAATCTCAGACGGATATGGCTGAAACATGGCCTGGTCCAAATCTAATGAGGAAAACTGTATTTAAAAAAAAATGTTAAAGCAAAGTCAAACTTTTAGATAATATCTGATGAAATGTAAAATGTAGAAAATGACTCAACAAATGGCTTTTGCATTCAAATGTCTACTTTATTAAGGAAAAAAAAACATAAAACATCTGTGAATTGTGTTGTGTGAGAAAAATCAGATGCAACACACCCAGGGTTGTGTTGAGACAGAACATACAGCATTCGTCATTGAGAAGATTTTCACATATAATTACATCCATTACATCCAGCCTGACTCTGACAGTCTGACATTTTATTAGGTCAATATAGTTACGTATAACAGAACTCTGCAGTACAAAAGTACTGTAAACAGCTACAGTTACTAGACTATACATATTAAAAGCCATTAATAACTCCCCAGAGAGAAACTGTGATGATGACCTTAATTAACTTTGAAAATGTTGCTGCTAAGATACTTGGAACCAGTGATGTAGAAGAACAAGCTGAATAATTAAGTTCTTGTGCTGAGCATTGTAACATGCTGATATTTTACCTTGTGATGTGTGGTCTCACTCATATCTAAGAGCTCCAGGATACGGGGCGGATGCATCTCATAAGTGTTTGATAATCGTTCTTCTGTAGTCTGACACATTTCTCGAGCATATACAGATGGAATTAGCTGCAAAGACATATGCAGCCTGTTATGAGTGCATTTATCCACTATGTAAAAACATTTTCCTATATTCTGCATAAATCTATATTGTATATATTATTCTTGGAACAATGTATATTGTGAAAAGCACTATATTAATAAATTAAACTGAAGTGAGTTGAAAACATTTGCATGTCTTTTGACTTAAGCAGGGGTCTCAAACCCTTCTCCTGGAGAGCTACCGTTCTGCAGATTTCAGCTCTAACCCCAATCAACACACCTCAACCAGTTAATCAAGGTGTTCAGGATTACTTGATAATTACAGGCAGAAGTGTTGGAGCAGGGTTGAAACTAGTCTGCAGGTTGGTAGCTCTCCAGGGGCAGGGTTGGAGATCCCTGAACTAGAGTGTTTGCTTTATATGCGTAACAGTGACATGCAGACATCGGGAAGCATCCTCCTTGACATATACATAGATATGGTCAATTGGATATTAAATGACAAACAAAAATAAAAAGTGAAAAAATAAAAGGGAGATGTTACAGTAAATAAAATTGGACTAAAGAACAGGTTGTCAACACTCAACAGCTTTCAATCAACCACCTGTCAATCAACAAGGAATATAAAAAATGCACTTATTCTTCATGGTCAGACTCAGAAAACATTTTAGGTAAATGCTTAATGTAGTATAGGGATTATGTGATTAAACACTGATTCAAAACACTGCTTTTTATATGTCCTTTTAAGAAAGAACAGTAATTCTGTATGTTTATGTAAATTTTGTAAGTAACGTTAGTTTAAGTTACTAATAGTTAGTGCTCCGTTTGGAGGCAGGGATTTGAGTTAATGATAACTGTAAACTGTAACATCAAAAATTACAGTTTTAAGGTATATATAAAAGACTCACCTTTGCAGAATTTGCCTCCCGTTTTACCAGTTTGGGATTTCGGGGTGCCACCACTTTTGTTTTGAATCCCGCTGGCATCTTCTCGCGTGAACTTCGGAGGTTGGAGTGAGAAGCTTGGACATTCGAGGCTGGCATTTTAAACAAACTGACTCACGTTTTTTTGTGTAAAATTGAAATCTGATGCTAATTACAGAAATGTCTGTTTTTTTCGCGTGATTGACAATGACAAGCGAGCAAGGTTTAACCGAGAAGCAGGTGGCTAGACGCCATTCGCACGCTAGGACGCTTCATTGGTAATGTTGTGTTTATCCGAAACACAAGACGTTTAAAATTGATGTTTATAAAAATAACCACACGGCTACATTATAAACTAAGTGTCAGAACAATAAAATTAATAAAGCATTTTAAATTCCAGCCCTTTTCTTGTGAAGACTCTTCCTCAAGCGCACATTACTTAACTTTGAGCGTGGTGGTTACCATGACAGCGGTCGCCATGGCACCGGGGTATTGAACGTTCTCAGTAAACAGCTCACTGATTGGTGTGCGTTCACAAAGACGCCCTGTGATTCGCTGAAATTTTTGAACGTGAGGACATCTGTACCATAGCAACTTAAAACCACAAACAAACTGTACCTTTCTTCCCTTGATTAAAATCTCAAAGAACAGTACAGATGTTCAGTACAGTACAGTCAGGGAACAATGGCAGAATAATCACATTTGATAAACATTTTATTTTACACTTTATATTCACATTAAAATCCTGAAGTGTTTTTTTTCTGATTACTATTTAGTGTAACATTAGGCAGACAGTCTGTCCCCTTTGACCCAACCATGTGAAATATTGTTTTAAAAAAATTTAATTTGCACATGTAATGTATGTGTAATGGCAAAAAAGCAATAATATATTTTGAATTTGACATAATTACTAATTCTCATTCCTACCAAACCAAATATAAATAAAACCACATCTCTTTCATACCTTCAATAGTTTTAAAAAGATATCAAAATTGCATCTATTTGACTTTTTATACTGCAATTTATACTGAAGACAATGTTTTCACTCACTCAGCCATTTTACATTCATTGTGACTTTATTAAGGTCATTTTCTTTTCTCTTTTTCCTCTTCTCACCCACCCAGCAGTTGTTCCAAAAGTAAGAGTGTTGAGCATAAAGAATAGCATAAAACATAGATGTGGTGCATCGCTCTCTCAATTGTTTCTACATAAACCAAATATTATTAGAGTATACATGAAAAAGCTTTTCAGAGCATTTTTTTTAGTTTGCGGTAGTTATTTTAACTGTACTAACTGGTGTTTTGGTATACTCTATAGGGTTACCATGGTAAATTTTTGTCATGGGTGTTGCCTGCATTTGAATTTGCATGTCCACAGGTGAGTTCAGAGGCGTTCACATATCCAATAAAAAAAACACCCAATCTGTGATATGGTCGGGAAGGTGACAACCTAGTATGACTAAAAGGTCTCAGTTATGTCCGTTATATTGTAGTCTGCTCCTTTGCCCCAGACCCACCCACACAAATCGTCCTGGGCTGATTGTACAGTGTGTTTCAGTTTATGTGAGTGGTCTGTGTGTGTGTGTGTTTTGTGGGTCACCATATTTTTCCATCTCAGCTCACAGTTCAGTAAAGAGCCCGAGGCTTCAGAATGAAGTCTTTCGGGTTTGTATCTTCTCGCCCCTCTCTTGTCCCGGGCTCCACACAATAGCTCCCCTCCCCTGACACGCTCTCATTGTGTCTCTGCCGTATCGGTCTCTCTGCCTTCTCTGAGTCAAGCTTTTAGGGGAGGAGATTTTCTTCCATTAAGTTACAAACCTGTTTGTCTGCAGTATTCTGTGTGCACCAGTAATTTAGCTGTAGTGGCTCCATCACATGCTTGTGTGAGAAACAGAAAGGAGGAGGTGCATGACAATGTTGTTGTGTGTTTTTTTTTTAATTCCACTGTGGAAACATTACCTTCATTACCTTTGGTGGATACCAGGGGTTAGTTTTCTTAGCACATAACTGCATTAGTTTCATCCTGATTTAGCAAATTTGTTATTTTATTAAGCATCTAATAAATGCATGATAAGTAAATAAATAAGTTAGAACTGTTGGAATTTTCTGATTAAAACAAAATGTTAAAATGATAGTTGACTCCAAAATGTAAAAATATGTCATCATTTATTCAACTTCATGTCGTTCTTGTATGATTTTCTTCTGTGTAACACAATAGAAGATATTTTAATAGAAATGTTTGAGTGTTTTGTCCATGTAATGACACCTGAAAACTCATCTCTTTCACCACCATTTGACTTCATCCAAAAAACTTTGCTTTCTCTTTCCTTAATCTCTCCTTGTACTAATCTGAACAATGCCTGAAACTTTGTAGTGTAAGCACCTCCCACGTTTATTAGCCTCTTTATGATGAATTGCTTATTGTATTCCTCAATTGTAAGTCACTTTGGATAGAAGTGTCTGCCAAATGAATAAATGTAAATGTAATGTAATATGTATGTGTATATGTACAGTCGTGGTCAGAATTATTGGTACCCTTGGTAAATATGATCAAAGAAGGCTCTGAAAATAAACCTGCATTATTAATCCTTTTGATCTTTTATTTGAAAAAAATCACAAAAATCTAACATTTTATTGAACTAAAACAATTGAAAATGGGGGAAAATCTCATTATGAAATAAATGTTTTCTCAAATACATGTTGGACACCTTATTGGTACCCCTAGAAATTCTTATGAGTAAAATATCTCTGAAGTATATTCCCATTCATATTCACAATTTTGAGCACTCCAGGGTGATTATGAACATGAAATTATCCAGCCATGGCTTCCTGTTTCACAGAAATATAAATAGGAGGGAAAACAAAGCCCAAATTCCCTTAATCATCCATCACAATGAGAAAAACCAAAGAATATATTTCTGATGTGCAGCAAAAGATAATTGAGCTTCACAAATTAGTGAAGTGGCTTTAAGAAAAGAGCTAGAGCAGTGAAAATTCCCATTTCCACCATCAGGGCAATAATTAAGAATTTCCAATCAACAGAAAATGTTACGAAACTGCCTGGAAGAGGACGTGTGTCTATATCGTCCTAATGCACAGTGAGAAGGAGAGTTTGAGTGGCTAAAGACTCTCCAAGGACCACAGCTGGAGAATTGCAGAAAATAGTTGAGTCTCGGGGTCAGAAAACCTTTAAAAAAAATTGTCAAACAGCCCCTACATCACCACATGTTGTTTGGGAGAAATTCTCCTAGCTCGTCCAAAAACAAACTCGAGCTTATTCAGTTATCAGACACGACTGGAACTTCAAATGGGACTGGCTTCTATGGTCAGATGAAACTAAAAAATGAGCTTTTTAGCAGCAAACACTCAAGATGGGTTTGGTGAACACAGGGATAAAAAAGTACCCCATGTGTACAAAGAAATATACCGCTGTATTTTTGATGTTGGGGGCCTATATTTCTGGTCCCGGAGGTCCCGGACATCTTGTTTAGACACATGGCATCATGGATTCTATCAAATACCAACAGATAAAAAAATCAATAAGTGACTGACTCTGTTAGTAATCTTTTACTGGGCCGTGTTTGGATCTTCCAACCATACAATAATCCAAACACAAACCTCAAAAACAATACAAAAATGTGTCACTGAGCACAAAACCAAGCTTCTGCTATGGCCATTCCAGTCCTCTGACCTGAACCCTGTAGAAAATGAGTGAGGTGAACTGAAGAGAAGAAGCACCGTCATGGAGCTGGGAATCTGAAGGATCTGGAGTGATTCTGGATGAAGGAATGGTCTCTGATCTCTTGTCAGGTGTTCTCTAACCTCATCAGGCATTATAGGAGAAAATTTAGAGCTGTTAAACTGGCAAATGGAGGTTTCAATAAGTATTGAATAAAAGGGTGCCGTTAATTGTGGCCAATGTGTATTAGAGAAAAACATTTATTTCATAATGATATTTCCCCTCATTTTAAATTCTTATTATCCAATGAAAGGTTAGATTTTTGTGAATTTTTTTAATAAAAGATCAAAAGTATTAACAATGCAGATTAATTTTCACAGCCTTCTTTGATCATATTTACCAAGGGTGCCAATAATTCTGACCACGACTGTATATATATATATATATATACACACACACACACACACATATATCTACATATATATATATATTTGTAAACATACTGTATATATTAAATATATTGGTAATTACATATTTGTAATAGGCTAATAAAGCTGCAAATTAGTACATTTAAAATATAAATTTTAATAACACTACAGTTAAAATTAAGTACTTTAAAATGTTATTCAATACATTAAAATAAGAGTATTTCTTCAAAGCCTGACAAAAGATTATTAAAACATAATAATTTAAAATGCACTCTACAGTTAAACTTTTGACATGATTACAAACTGTAAAAAAGTGTCATTAGTTATGTTAAAAAAAGTCATGAAAGCATATTTTCTTTAAGTAGGCTACCCTTAGTGGACTTTTATTTCATTAATATTATATTATCTGTATAAGTGCACATTCAATATAATTGAGTGCACTTCTTTTTCACATGGGAAAGTGTCTTTCTCAAAGTATTAACTTTAAATATTTCAAATGTGCTTTATTTTACATTTTAATTTAGAGTAATGTTTTATATATGTTACATTTACCAGTAGTCCACATTCAATATTACATGCATAAAACACAAGCAAAAAGGGTTTTACAATCTAATGACATGAAGAATTAAGTTTTATAACAACTCAAGAATCGACTACTGAAAAACCCAAATTGGTCAATCACTAATCTGACCAATCAATGTCCCCTTAATGTTCATGGTACTTAAAGCCCTGCTTTAGAGAGAAATCAATGCACTGATCTGAAGAATTTATAATAAAACATCAAGAGCTTTTTCTAATCCCCAAAGAACCATAACCAACTCAAAAACCCATTACAGCAGAGAATTAGTTTGGTAGGTTTATAAGAGGCAGGTCAACTGTTGAACCTAAGTGACTTCAATGACCTACTGAACAATTTCATTTATTATTTAGTTTAGTTTTAAGAGTGAAAGGTGGTAAACCACTGAATAGTTAGCTAGGGCAGTAGATGAAACTGTGTCAAAGTCCGGTTGGTAGGCTATTAAAAAAGAAACATCCATAATCTCTGTTTGTGACAAATGACACTTTAACCGTTTCCCTGGACACTTCGGTTAAACTACACAGAAACACGTTTGCCCTGCTGTGCGGCACCACTACACGTCTGTGCTGGTCCTGGCGGGATGACAGTTCTCAAGGCTCTTTAACTGCGGGTCAGTGAGCGGCCCATTCTGACAGAAAATTGGATTAGAACAACGAGCGCTGTTTAAGAAACCAGCTTTAAGACGGACTCCTCCTCCGTCACGCCACCCTTCCCACGAGACCGTTGGGTGTTTGACCTCCCGCTCAGGTTGCTCTGTTTTATTCCTCCTGCCAACAGTATCCCGACCAACCAGCCGCTGAGGACATGTCAACATCCAGCGAATGCAGGTAAGGCGAAAATGAATAAAACGCGCCGGATTCTCTGCCTTACAACATAGCAGACCTGCCAAATCAATATCCTACATCATATCAGACTGTCTAAATGAAATCTTACTGTGAAAAAATATGGGATTACATTCGTTAGTAATCGCCATGACAACTGCCGCTTTTTATTTACATCCCTCATCATCAAACAGGGCTTTATATCATAGATCAACCTGAAGTAAATGCAACAAAACCTATATGATAAACATCGCAGTCTCTATCCTCAAGAGGATTTTTAGTTCCCTAGTGTTTGGATGGCGATAGTTTATTCTTCATTCACATTCTTCTACTAGTATGTGCCCTCCAGTTCCACCGTAAAAAAGAACATTTGTTGCCGATTAGAAGCTCGAATGAAATTCAGCATTTTTAATATTATCTATAAAATCGCTGTAAAATCAGCTGCTCATAATTACGGTTACGTAACAGAATCCTGCTATTCAGCTTTGAGGATGCGTCCAGAATAATACGCAGCTCTTAAAGTGACAGGCTTCGCTGTAAAAGCTGTGGAAAAACAGCTATGAGAACCGTCTCAAATGAGGACATCATGGCTGCTGGCAGACCTTTTCAAAGAAAAAAAAGGGGCAGCGCTGTGATTGTAAAACAAGAGGCCTATTGTGCATTCTCATTGAGCGTTATGGAGTCACGTAGTGTTTGAAGCTCTTTGAATGGGAAGTGCTGATCCCGCAACGCCCTGCAGCACCACGGACAGCGCATGCTTACAGCTTGGCCACTGAGCTCTTCCTACCGGATATTTTCTCAGCTATGAAAGGCTGTCTGATTATAAATGTGGGCAGTCCAAATATGTGAGCATTTCAGTAAGAATGGGTCTACTGTCATTTTTGTTTCAGTTTCTGAAGACTATAAAATAACAGAGTATGATGGTGCTTCATGTTAGTTAAATAATGACAGACACTTTTAGACAACCAGACAGCATAATGTCACAATGACTAACCGCCTAAAGACTTTAAGTGAATTTTGAACTACCTACTTTGGAAAGCGTCAACTTGGACCTTATGCCATATTTAATTTTTGACAGGAATGAAAACGAGGCTGTGCATTGTACTGTTGTTTTAACATGACTTTTCGCTGCGCGAAAAACTTTAAATTGATAAAAGCCCATAAAACATTACATTAATAAAATTGGGTGATCTAGGACCTTTTGGGGACAGCCTTGTTTTCATCCCTTAAAATCTTCCGTTAAGTATTCTTGTACACTAACTGATAACAACGCTCTTTACAGTTTGCTACAAATAAAAATACAATAGATTTCTTTGATAGTTGAGACCCAAGCAAAATCCAGCTTTGAGCACAGACCAGTAATATAGTTATTTTATATAGTTACAGCTCAGAAATGGATTTATACTCCATTGGTCGTCCATTAGCCTTGTATGCCATGACCAGCAGTTATACAGTCGCTCACACACGCAGACAGATACTGGAAATCATTTACTGCAGTGATTGTTCAAGTAAATAACAGTTAAAGAGATAATTCAACATACTCCAACACAAGCATTGCAAATAACAAGGATAAATAATTATACAATATAATATAAAAAAACAAAACATTTTTGTCACTGTAGTATTGTATATACTTGTGCTTCTCTATTCTAAATACTGTTTTCAGTTGACTTGCTCACTCTGAAAGCAACTTGATTGGATCACTGTACTTGACAGGTCATTTGACATTAGCATATGTGTCTAATACAGATAATTCTGACATCTCCTTATTTCAGAACCAAGTAGGACATTAGTCAGACATTATCCAGCAGTTTGTCACGTTATTATGACATGGGTGTGATGCATGACCGACACCAGCCCCACTAAGAAAAACATTAAGCAAAAAACATGTTTTGTTTCTATCTAGCAACAGCTATGAAGACTACAAAGAAACCGCAGACTGGCTGCTTGCTAACACAGATATCAGGCCCAAAGTGGCAATTATATGTGGTTCAGGACTCGGTGGATTGGCTGACCTGCTGGACAACAAGAAAGTGTTTCCTTACAACAAAATCCCCCGCTTTCCCCATAGCACAGGTAGGAGATGGTCAGAGAAATTTATTTCATAATCTATTCATTGACTACACAAAAATGAAAAATGGGTCCTTTATCATTTCACTGTCATTATTTGGCTATTGTTTGCATTAACAAACATTTAATAGTCTACCTCATACCTCTTTAGTGCAAGGACATAAAGGTCAGCTGGTGTTTGGAGAGCTGAATGGAAAGCAGTGTGTTTGCATGCAAGGCCGCTTCCACTTCTATGAGGGCTATAACATTGCCACAGTAAGTATCATGCTTAAAATCTCAAAGGGAAAATTGAATTCTCAATGGATAAGGCATACTATAATATTGCACCAGTCAATCCCCCACCTGTAGTTCACAAGAAAAAGTATGAGCATAGAACAAAATCAGAACATGTCAAAGCAGATGGGATTGGATGGAAAATCTGGGGGTGGGGGAAGGCACACTGTCAGTTGATGATTAAAACATCTTGGCAACACTTATAACAATAACGAATCAAAGTCAAGAATCATCTCAGTGTTTCTGTTCCTTTAGCAATTATATACCACAACACTAGCACAGAGGTTATTCTGTACTTAACCATTGACTTCTCAGTGTTCATATAAGCAGAGCAATCACCAATTTTAAGTATAACAGAGATGATCATAGTTAACCTTTGGTAAATCACCCTGTCTTCTCCTATAAACTTTTACAGCATTTGTGTTGTTTGTGATCAAGTTAAATAATGTTCAGAAACACACAGACAGTGCTTGCTCTTTGTTGCAGAAGCCAAGTGAAATATGACATTATGATTTATAGCATGGTTTTTATGAGCGATTGAAATCACTGTCCATATTCTTGCCTGTATTGTAAAAAAGCAGTCATGTATTTGTTTCTCAATTTCTTAATTCAGTGCACATGAGGGAAAAACAATTTTCAATTAAAATGTATTTAATCATAGAAAATGTCTGAAGTTTTTTCAAATCTGAAAAAATGTACAATTCTCAATCTTTTTAAAATGGACAACTTAGACAAACGGGGAGGGGGAGGGGGAGGGGTACAGTTATAGCCTACTATATGGTTTTGATAACATATATCAGATCATATTCCATCTTTAATTTCCTGTTTCATAAAGATGAGAACAGTTTGTCAAACCGGCTCTAAATCTTATACTGTTGTTCTGTTTTAGGTCACATATCCAGTAAGAGTGTTTTTCCTTCTCGGGATTGAGACTCTCATTGTGACCAATGCTGCTGGAGGACTCAATCCTCAGTTTAAAGTGGGAGACATCATGTTGATCAAAGACCATATCAATATGCCTGGCTTTGCAGGCCAAAATCCCCTGTGTGGACGCAATGAGGAAAGGTGAATTGCTATGTAAACTAATATTAATATAAATTTGAGATCATTTTTTATAATTATAATTAAAGAAACCTAATTCTACCTAACACCAGAATTTGAAGAAAAGCATTTGGATGAGTTCTTTTGATTTTTGACTTTGTTTTTAACAGTTCAGTCTTCATTCTGCTATTCACTTTGGTATATAATCTTACAAGCATTTCTCTAATGATTTCTGCAACCAGTCCAATGTTCACTGACATTTGTGTTTTGTCCCTGTAGATTTGGAGTGCGTTTTCCCTGCATGTCTGATGCTTATGATAGAGACTTTGCACGGATGGCCAGGGAGACGGCCAAAGAACTATGCTGTGACTCTTTCCTCCAGGAGGGTGTTTACTGCATGTTGGCAGGACCGTCCTATGAGACGATTGCAGAATGCAGGGTCCTACAGATGCTTGGGGCGGATGCTGTGGGTATGTACTGTACGACTACATAACACTTCTATCAAAAATGTTATGAGTGGGTAAGACATAGTGCGTGTATTATAGCTTATATAAATGCATATGCAATGTATTGTTTGATTTTAGAATTTTTATTTGTAAAAAATCAATAGCTTTGCCATCACAGAATAAATTATTTTGAAAATATATTAAAATAGAAAGCAGTTATTTAAATAGTAATAATATTACTGATTTGACTGTATTTTTCATCAAATAAATGCAGTTTCTCTGTAATTAGGTATGAGTACCGTTCCAGAGGTGGTGGTCGCTCGTCACTGTGGGATGCGTGTGTTTGGACTCTCCCTTATTACCAACAAAGTAGTGACTGACTACAACAGCACAGAAAGGGCTAATCATGAAGAGGTCCTGGAAACCACCCGAATGGGAACCAAAGACCTGCAGAAGTTAGTCAGCTATTTAGTGGCAAAAATGTAGTGTACCAAACCTAGACAGCTAACAATGTAGAATGGCATACAGTATATGCTCCTTAATGCTTCTCATGTGTCTTATTCAGGGTTAAAGTAACTTTATGAACTTTCCAGTGCCTCAAGACTCTCTGAGTCCAAATTTAGGCTAGGTTCATTTTGTTTACGGTTGATATCATCCATACTGCAGTGTATACTGTGGTACTAAATCATCACTGTGAGACTCGGTATTAATATGACCCATATACTGTATAATGCATTCACATCCTTCCTGAAATGCATGTTAAGAACAACTGAAAACAGAAGCATTACATATCTTGTCATTATCTCATTAACAAGCACACATGAAAAGGGACAACCACTGCAATACATACGACTGTATGAAAGGGAATTCAGTCGCAAATACCAAATGAGGAGTTACAGTGCAATTTGGTGCTAAATAATCAATTAATATATTACATAAACAGATGTTTTATCTTTTTAGTTTATCAACTTGTCTAGATGTTTCCAAAGAAAATTACAGATGTTTAAATATGTTTTCTGCAAAAAAATATATGGACAAATCTCTTTAAAATTATTAGAGATATTTTATAGATTTTTAACTGTCTAGGAATGTGATGTATTTTAACTTAATTTTAACTCAAATATTAAAATATAAAAATAAATTGATATATTGCTGTGTGGTGGTGTAATCCTTTGTGTTCTGTCCTTCCATTTTCCAAATCTGAGATCTTGTGCATTTATTTACAGTATATCAAAACTATGAGAATCAGAAATGAAAACTGCAGTCTTTTGTCACGCCATACTAAATTTAAGACTAAATATAAGATTTTATCTTGTGTTTATAGCAAAGGCCCCACAGTGATCAAGATATCCTATATACAGAGAGCAAGATCAGAAGTAGTTTGTATACATTACACCCTGCAAAACACATATAAGTGAATGAATAGGCATCCCACTTAACACCCTCATGTCACTACATTATTGATAAAGCATGCCAACCCAACTCTGAAGTAGTGATGAAATAAAACATTAACAACATCAAGCTTGCAGCTAGTCTGTCACCAAGCAAAAACCCTAAAGCAAAACATAATGCAATATAACAACTCAATATATCAGTTGTCTACTTTAAAGTTCTTGTTTAATTCAGTTTTACTTGCTGTTTCTTTTTAAACATTTGTGAAATTTACTAGCAATTTTCTAAGTGAAAACTGTTTCGACATTATATTTTGTGACCAGTCTATGAATACTGATTCCATTTTGTATTTCATATGGCAGATGTGTGAGAGATCTGTGCTAGAAACCTCTGCACACATCAGATTTTTGGAGGAAACAATCTCTTAGAGAAAGGAGGTTAATCTGTCAGATGATGCCTCTGCCCTTGCTGATGATAACAGAGCTTCAGATCAGTCTGTTATTCAGACTTTCACAAAATATTTATGGAAAGCCAGTTGTGCTGACTCTGCTCAGAAACATCACAGTCCCTGTGAGCCATTAGTGAAGAGGTAACTCATATGCAATTAGCAACGGGCCATTTGCTGAAATATTTAGGGCTTGATGCCCATGATGTGCACAGCAGTGACGGAACTTCCACTCAATGGTTTTCTAGAGGAACAGAAGAAGTCAGAAAATTTAATGATCTGTTTTGATCTTACACATTTTTGTTCTGCTCTCTCTCTCTCTCTCTCTCTCTGACATATTATCTCATTTGAAAATCTTGTTTCTCTCTGTAGCTGTTTTCCTCTGAAATGCAACTTTCAGCTCAGCATTCTTCATTTTGGGGTCTTCAAGTATTTCAGATAGCATTACACTGATAGCACTACAAAAAATGTTTGGATATTTTATGTTTCAGGACAGTAAGGTTTAATATATATTATTTCATAGGCCTATATATTAAGTTGATCAAAAGTGACAATAAAGACATTTGTAATGTTACAAAAAAAAAAAACTATTTCAAATGAATGTTCTTTTGAACTTTCTATTCATCAATGAAACATGAAAAATAATATATCATGATTTCTACAAAAAGTATTATACTATACAAAAATATAGAAAACAGCTGCTTTAAATTTTAGTACTATTCTAATACAATATTACTGTTTTTATCAAACAAATACAGCCTTGGTGAGCATAAGAGAATTCAAAAATATTAAAAAGGATTACTAATACCAAACTTTTGAATGGTAATGTACATCATGAAAATTATTTGATATTTAATGAGGCAATACATATGCATAGATACATAAAAAAGTAAACAGTGTGAATTACAGTACTTTTATGGTAAAATATTGATTAAAAATAAGAAAAACAAAAAATGTTATTAATATTGTATTTTTATATTTTAATTAATTTTGTTTTATTTTTTATTAACATTAATAATATAATATAATATAATACAATAAGTTTATATAAGTTTTGAGGAAAAACAATCATTAAAGAAACACTACACTTTTTTTGGAAATAGGCTCATTTTACTACTCCCCTAGAGTTAAACAGTTGAGTTTTACCGTTTTTGAATCCATTCAGCCGATCTCCGGGTCTGGCAGTAGCACTTTTAGCTTAGCTTAGCATAGATCATTGAACTGGATTAAACCATTAGCATCTCGCTCAAAAATGACCAAAGAGTTTCGATAATTTTCCTATTTAAAACTTGACTCTTCTGTAGTTACATCGTGTACTAAGACCGACGGAAAATGAAAAGTTGTGATTTTCTAGGCCGATATGGCTAGGAACTATACTCTCATTCCGGCGTAATAATCAAGGAACTTTGCTGCCGTACCATGGGTGCAGCAGGCGCAGTGATATTACGCAGCGCCTGAAAGTAGTCCCCAGCTAGGTACAGAAATATCTTTTCATTTTCCGTCGGTCTTACTACCCGATGTAACTACAGAAGAGTCAAGTTTTAAATGGGAAAATTATCAAAACTCTTTGGTCATTTTTGAGCAAGATGCTAATGGTCTAGTCCGATTCAATGATCTATGCTAAGGTAAGCTAAAAGTGCTACTGCCAGACCCGGAGATCGGCTGAATGGATTCAAAAACGGTAAAACTCAACTGTTCAACTCTAAGGGAGTTGTAAAATGAGTCTATTTCCAAAAAAGTGGAGTGTTCCTTTAATATTATGGTTCAGTGGTGGATTTCTCCCTGTAATGAATCTGGTCGATGACCTTCCGTCCGATTGCCACCAGAGGTCGCCCTTCCATTATATTGACTTTCACCCCACACAGACTGTTACACATCAGCCTGAACTGCATTTCCCATCATCCATTGCACTGATTACACACAGCTGTACCAATCACTTGCTCACCTGAAAGCTATCACACACACTATATAACACCCACTCAGATCCTGCCCAAGTTACCGAGTATTGTCTGCGTTTATCGCTCTCCAAGTGATAGCACTTTACAGAGCCAGTTTATTGTCCGAGTTTTAGTCTAGTTGATCCTGTTTATTACCTGAGTCATTCCTGTCTTGATCCTAGCCTGTGTATCTCGTTTCTGTGTTATCTCCACCTGTCCTGAAGTTTATAGCCTGCCTTGGATTGCTCTCTTGTCTTGTTGTTTGGACTCTGTTTGCCCCTGCCTGGACCATTGCTCGTATACCTGGATTACCCCTCTTATCAAGCCCTCTGGATATTGTTCACCGATCGAAAACCACGCCTGTTTATTTGAGTACTCATCTGTCTTCCCCTCAATATACCTGTTTGCCATTTGTTCGACCCTGCCTGTGTTTTGACCATGTCTATTAATAAAAGCTTGCATATGAATCCGCATGCCTCACGTCTCGTCGGCTCCGTAACACTCCCAATCTATTCAAAATAAGACCTATGTATTTTAATTCCCAAAACTATGTCTCTCATGCAGACGTCCACATACTGTATCCTCACGAACAAATCTCTGATATCTTTGGCATAGCAGACCTTTAAATCAGAAGCCTGATATTTCACTCTCTGCCCTCCCAACACATCCCTCCACACTACATTCGCTCCCATGATTTTTCTTTTTCATTTCACTTTAATCAGCCTGCTGTGATCGTGTGCTTGATGGAGAGCTACACTTTATATCTCACCATCTCTCTCAAATCATGTTTGCAACAAGGGACACAGGAAGAGTGAGAGAAAACCCAGGGGACATGCTGGCATTAACCATCTATACCCATTCTTGGAACAGGGAATCCACTGAGGAAGAGGGACCTTTTTGGAAAGAGAGATCTCATTTATCCATAAACAGGCCATAGTTGAGTGAGAGAGACAGTAAGGATGTAATTCTGAGCATTGTTCAAAGGTCAGTGCATTCCTCACATCCACATTCATGACATCTCTCTTGCTAAAATAATAATCCTCTGTCTCATTAATATACAGTGGAGTTTTAAAATTGTGAAAGCCAGGGTTATTGTAGATAGCTAAAACTTAAACCCTAATAAAAGTGTTACTGTTTGTAAACCAAAATAAAATATAAAAAATGTATGAAATAAAAATTAATAAAAACTACAGACATCGTTTAAAATTTTTTTTTGAATACAATTAACAGACACAACAAAATAAACAACAGAAAACAAAAAATAATGTATCATGATTTCTACAAAAAAATATATATTATGCAAAAATATAGAAAATTTTAGTATTATTCTAATACAATATTATACTGTTTTTATCAAACAAATGCAGCCTTGATCAGCATAAGAGACCGCAAAAAATATTAAAACTTACTAATACCAAACTTTTAAATGGTAATGTACACAGTGAAAATTATTTGAAATGGAATGATTTAATGAAATATAATATTAAAAATGTATTTTAAGTTAAAGGGGACCTATTATGCAAAAATCACTTTTATAATGTATTAGAACACAGTTGTGTGGCCGCAGTGTGTGAAAACAACCAGCCTATAATGGTAAAAATCCACCAACCCATTTTATTACAATCTAAAAAAATTATAAACAGTTTCTCAGAACGAGCTGTTTCAGATTCTCCCTCTGTGGACGTCACTGAGGGAAAAAAGTCCCGCCCATTTGTGACGCTGTCCTATAAGCATAGACACAGCCTGTCACGGTTCACTCATTCATTGTTTCCTCCTTGTCCCGTGTATTGTCATGTGTACGCGTGCAGTACGTGTGTGGGCGTGGCCGAGCCATCACC